>ML804915.1:214825-238852 GCA_009831015.1 Picea engelmannii | reverse complement strand
AGAGTTACAATTGGGCCAGATATCAAGAAAAATATGAAGATAGACCAAGATAGACAAAAGAGCTATGTAGACATGAAAAGGACTCCTAGAGAGTTCAAAGCAGGGGATCATGTGTATCTCCGAGTTAGACCTAGGAGAAGCTCCTTGAGGATGGGAGATTGTGTCAAGATGGCACCTCGGTATTGTGGACCCTTTGAAGTTTTGGATAGAGTGGGACCAATGGCCTATCAAATAGAACTTCCTCCCACAGTGAAGGCCCATAATGTTTTCCATGTTTCTTTATTAAAGAAGTATGCACATGATTCTAATCATATTATTGAATAGTCTATGATTCAGGTGGAACCTGAGAGGTAATTCCTTCCAGAACCTCTATGCATAATACATAGGAAGGAAACCCCACTCATGAATAGAAACATTGCACAAGTCAATGTGCAGTGGAAACACTTTGGACCAGATGAGGCTACATGGGAAATGGAGGATGCCATGAGACAAAAATATCCATTTTTGTTTACTTCTGTACATACAGAGCACATCGAAAGATAAAAAATCGAGGGTGTTGTTCCTTTAAGGGGGAGGGGATTGTAATACCCCTGTTTTCCCCATTTTGTAAATATAACTATAACTGGCCAAGAGACTATGACAAACTAAATATGTGTGAATGTTTGATTTCATGAATATTTGTATAAAAGGGGGGTCAATGTATGAATTTCTATAATTAATAGAATTTGAATATGTGTTGCACAAATGCTGAAAGGGGGGGGAGTTTGCTAATATAGACCATGGATGCTATGAGAGAGATGGTGAGGGGAAACCAAGAATGATTGAGATGACCCTCACCATATCAATACCTACTGGGTTTAATTTCTCAACAGTCCTCTGACCCATAAATAAATTACCAGTCAAGATGGTAGTTGGAAGGCCATCCTCAAGAGTTAATGAGGAGATGGGGCAGGGTACCCATCTGTAAGGCTTCCAGGCTTGACCATGAATTGGGATTCAGACCCACGCAACCTTTCTGAGGAAAGAAAGAAAGGAGGTAATTCGGGGACAAAGAAAGTTTTGTGAGATAACAGCGTAGAGAAAACACTCTCCCGAGAAGAGAAGGGAAGCATACTCCAAATCTAGAGTTGAGAGGAAAAAGATGAACATTAAGCTCGATCTGGATGTAAGAAGCCATGGACAGGGTTTTCCTACAAGTTGATAAACGAGGCTGATGAGTGATTGAGGAAGTACTCATGCAGACCTCCTTGCTTGGAGTAGAGAAAACCAGTTAACAAGTTCTCATGGGAGGAGGAGAGTAACCTCTATCCCTGACTGTTGTGGAGCAAGGAGAAAGAATCTCTCTCAGAGCACCATGGTCTAGCTCAGGGGTGGCCAGTGGTAAATTCGTTAGGAGTGACTATGCTTATAGTTGGGAGGAAACATGCACCCCTTTTAGTAGTTTATTCACATTTTCCAGTTCTGATAAGTATTTTCATACTCTATGTATTATATTGGATGTGTTGATGAAATGTCTATGTTTACGATTCAATCTTTTAGTATTTGAATAGTTATTAGAAATGATCTTTGATTTCTGTAAACTATAATATCTATACGATTGTTGATTTATCTCAGTTTAACTGTTAGATATTTTTGGGATGTGAGTCCTCAGGAGAGTCTGGAAAGAAGTAACTAAAACACCTAAGTCTTGCTGATCCTTTGAATTTGCCTTAGCAGGAATGTCAAATTTCATCTCTGTTTGAGAAGGGAATTTCCCTTCAGACTAACCACCCATCTAAATGAGGGCTTAGGCCCGTTTCCTTAACCCCTTTGCTGCAAAAAGAGATTTTCACTTAGCCCCCAATAATTCCCAAAGGACCCATGTAACTAGGGCCTAGGAACCCTACGCTAGTCCGAAAGGAGCTATCTCTTTCAGCTTCGGGACTTCGAGACTCATGACTCCACAACCCTTGAAAAGTGTTGAAGGCCGAAGTCATGAATTGATGAGGGTCGTCGATCTGGAGATTCAATGTGGATCTCTCTTAGCCATTAGATCGAACGTAGGAAGTGAGGCATTAAGTGCTTCGACGAAGTGCTACTTCGGGGGAGTAGGAGTGGTCTAGTGCCAAAAATCCCAAATTCCAGAGTCGTAGATTTGATATAGACCATTGATAATGGAGGGACACGTATCCAGAGATAAAAGGTTATCCGAGAGTCTGGGTATTATATGATTTAGAGATGCGTGAGTTTCCCCTGAAGGTCTACAAGCTGGAGCAAATCCTGGTCGTAGATGCTAGGTACATGTGGCGATAGATCCACAATGGTCTAGATGGAAAGTCGGAAGATAAACTCCAAACACCTGAATGCTGAACTTCTAAAGTGACGTGGACCGTCGATCTTCAGATCCTTCAGAATCCCTCCTAGCCTTCGATCTAAGGGACCCACCCTCGACTACCCAACTAATCGAGAATGTGTCGTGGAGAGACATGTGGGCCCTACTTGTCCTCAGTCAAGTGTTTACCATTGAATGAGGATATTTGGATGAGTGGGTATGATCCATATGGATGTCGGTGACCTCCCACCTATTCTAACTGGCTCATTTTGGCAGTTTTCTAGTTCGACAATTTTTTCCTAATTTTCGGGTCCCTGACTTCTGGGGTCGTTTTGAGGCCCTAAACAATGTTTTTAGGGCTTGCCATAGTTAACATATGAAGGGATCACCACAAGTAACATGTGTATTCTTCGGATAGACCTTTCCAACGGGCTATCCTGTGCCTAAAACGAAGATCGTATGCAAATGTTACAACCCCGAGAAGTTGATGTACTAACTTACCCAAACGCCCACATGATTTTTTGTGCTTCGTCTCCCAGGGTTAGGTTTTTGGATCTCTAGGGTTTTTGACATTCCTATTTATTATAAAAATTCCTTGAGATCCTCATTGTAATCATCTTCTGGAGAATGAGTGCAACCATCACATCTCTTCTTAGAGATAAGCCACCACCATTCTAGTAAACTTGTTTTCCGCTACATTTTACAATTTCAACTTATTTCCTTATTGAATAGAAACCAATTTTACTTTATATATGTTATTCTGTGTTAAGCATATTTTGATAATAATTTGTATTCATTTTGGTATGCTCATAAAATTTGGATCAATGGTATCATAGTGGTCTTCTCCTTATCGTTCTTAATGCATGTCCCCAACGAGGTCAGCACACAAAGAATTAAGTCTCAAGCTTGTTTCTCTTGAGGAAAAAATCTCTCGCACGCCCAAACGACCTCTCATGGTGGGAGAAAAGAAATATGAAGGGACTAGGATATCCCTTCAAAATTTTGCTCGAGGAATCCCTCACGCAACAGAGGAACGAGATGATGGATATTTTTGTCGAAATCCTTCGGCGACTACCAACAGGCGATGCATCTTCCTCAAATGGAGGCGCCACCCCCTTCAAGGTACAAATCAACTTTGATATTCCTATATTTGAAGGTTAGATAGATACAGATGTTGTTGACAAATGGTTGAATCTGCTAGAAGGGTATTCTCTGTCCATAACTTCTCAAATAGAGAAAATATTACTTTTTCTCTCCTCAAAGTCATTCCCCATGTCAAAGATTGGTGGGAAACATTTTGTGAGCAAAAGGAAAAAGAGGAACCCTCATTATTTATAGTCATGGTCACTTGGGAGTCCTTTAGGGATGCTATTAAGGAACAATACTACCATGTTGGAAGTTATGACGACTTCTATACAAAATGGACCACACTGCGGCAGGTAAGAGACCAACCAGTGCCGGAGTTCACAAATATATTCCATACCTTGCGAACCAAGATGGGTATCAAATATTCTAAGCAACATCTGGTGCTCAAGTATCACAATAGTTTCCATAGATACATCCAGGCCAAAATGAAGTTTCTGGACATCTCATCCTTGGGCACGACCTACTGATATGCCATCAAAATTGAGCAGAAGCTTAAAAAAAAGACGCGAAAATTTGGGCCTGGGAAAACCTCACAACAAAATCTAGGAAAGGGCGGCCCCAACCCGTATAACAAAGGATAGAGAAAAGACAGACTGCCTCAGGAAAACCAGTCCAGGCCATAAGAAAAGAAGGACAACGGAAAGACAAAGAAAGATACTAGGAAGTGGTGCGACTTCCATAACAACCCCTAGCATAACAATGTTGATTGCCACTCAAAGAAGTCACTGGTGGCTGAGGTGAAAGCATTTGAATCAGATGCGGGTTTTGAATCTGAGTCAGAACCAGAAAGGGGGAGATGGATCATTGATGTAGAACCCAGTGCTACCATTGCTACCACCAAGCTCCAACCCAGTGAACCAAATGAGCCAGAAGAAGGCGATCATCTTTTTCATTCATAGATGTGGGTGAAGGGTACCCCACTGCACTTCATCGTTGATAGCAGTAGCCGGAAGAACCTCATCTCAGTAGAGGTTGTCAAGCGACTCGCCCTGCCGACAATGCCGCACCTGCAACCCTACACCATCGAATGGCCCCGCCAAGGAAGTGACATTTGCGTCAACCAACAATGTCACCTGTCATACGACATCAAGCTCTTCAAAGATGAGGTATTGTGTGATGTTGCCTCTCTCAAAGTTTGTAATGTTCTTTTGAGCAAACCATATTTATGGAAACGCCATGTTGTATATGAGTCTAGGCCTCGCAGTGTTATTATTACTTTGAACAAGAAATTGTACATGATACCAGAGGCAATCCCACCTAATGCTATTTCCTTGATGTCTGCCAAGCAATGCAGGAAGGTCATCTCTCAGATGGGGAAGTTTATCTTCTTCATGATTCGCCCTCAAAATGAGCGAAAGATCGCATCCACATCCAGGGTCTCCGCGGCTGACCTCTCCACACAAAAAAATCAAGTGGATAAGGTCATGGAAGCATACTCATATATCTTCTCCTCACCTACCGAGCTATCTATACACTATCAGGTCAAACACCCCATCGATCTGATCCGCGATGCACCACTTCCCAATGGGCCAGTCTACCGATGCTCTCTGTTAGAGAATGAGGAGATCAAGCGATGGATCCAAGAACTTCTCCACAAGGGGCACATTGATCCCAACGCATCACCTTGTGGGAGCCCAATCATGCTGGTATAGAAGAAAGATGGAACCTGGTGACTTTGCACTGATTAACGGGCCCTGAATAAAATCACAGTAAGAAATCGGTACTCGATTCCCCGAATCGACGACCTCCTTGATCATCTCACGTGGGCCAAATACTTCAGTAAGATTGATTTGAAGTCTGGTTACCACCAGGTCACAATAGAACATACATATGTATGGAAGGCTGCCTTCAAGTCAAAGGAAGGTATTTTCGAATGGTTGGTCATGTCCTTTGGCTTGACAAATGCTCCAACCATGTTCATGAGGATGATGGATGATATCATACAACCATTCACCAATACTTTTGTAGTGGTGTATCTAGATGAAATTCTCATTTACAGTAAGACTTGGGCAAAACACTTGCAACATATTCGGCAGGTTCTGCACACCCTGCACCAGTAGCACAAGCTATATGCCAATTTCATACTTCATACTTCTATGCCAAAAAGATCCAATTCATCCGTGACTGGCTAGCCCCAACCACACTAAGTGATCTTCAGAGCTTCTTGGGCCTTGCCAATTTCTACAACATGTTCATGTTGGGATTCTCCCATATTACATGGGACCTCATCCAAGTAACCAGGGGTGGTGGTAAGGCAAAATTTGTGTGGGGATAGTCCCAAAAACAAGCGTTTGATTATTTGAAGCAACACTTGTGCTCAACCTTAGTACTTTCACTATTGGACCTACAACAACCCTTTAAGATCGATACAAATGCTTCAGACTATGTTGTGGGCACTGTTCTAACTTACCACAACCAGCCAATGGCCTATCATAGTGAGACACTATCATATGTTGTCTTTAAGTACCCTACTTACGACAAAGAAATTTACTCCATTGTGAAATCTTGTCTCCAATGGAGACATTACATTCTTGGGAAGGAGACAATCATCCACACTAATAATAAGCCACTGCAGCTCATGTAGACATAAGGAAAATTGCAGAATGAATGCCATCAGAAGTGGTCCACATACTTGCAAAAATTACACCTCAACATTAAGTATAAAACAAGAAGCACCAACTTCGTTGTTGATGGCCTCAACAGACCGCTAGTCGCGACACTCACCACGGTGCTAGAATATTGCGACCGTGAGACCTCTGGATGGCCCCAACTCTATGAGACAGACCCATACTTCTCCACCACCTACCAAATGTTGGGCACAAACACAATTATCGCTAATTTCCATCTTCAGGATGGGTTGTTGTGTCATATGGGACATATCCGTGTTCCATCAACCCAGCGGGCGAAGCTGATCTAGGAATCCCACTACAGTCAGGTGGTAGGACACTTTGGCATCGAAAAGACAGTGGAAATGTTGTAGAAAAATTTCTACTAGACGAAACTTCAACAGGAGGTCAGTAAGTATATAAGGTCCTGCACTACCCGTGCTATTTCCAAACCGACCACTAAGAAATAGGGCCTATACACCCCCTTCCTACTCCTGACAGGACATGGGAATCCATCTCCATGGACTACATGTCCGGCCTTGCATCCACCACCCAGGGAAATGACTGTGTTTTTGTGGTTGTTGATCGCTTTTATAAGATGGCGATTTTGGTCACCTGTAAGAAGAGCATCACAATAGAGGCCACTGCCAATATCTTCTTTGAATGAGTCTGGGTACATTTTTGAATCCCACAAACCATTGTCTCATATCGGGATATTTGATTTCTCAACACATTCTGGTCGAGCCTCTGGTCACTGCTGGACACCAAGCTAAAAAAATCCATGGTCTTCCACCCCCAGGAATATGGCCAAACCGAGGTCATAAATCGAATGATCGTGCATATCCTATGCATGTATAATTCCAAGCACACTCACACATGGGATGAGAGTCTTCCCTATGTACAACATAGCTACAACCAAGCCTTGCATAGCTCAACTGACCACAACCCCTTTCAGGTGGGGTTGGGATTCCAACCATTGGGTCCCATAGATGTTTCACTACCCCTTGCAGTCACCTCGGTCGACTCATCTCCTGCTCCAACTGAAGCTGACAAAGCCACTCCGTTCATTGAGTGGATCCAACACATTCGTCAACAGGTTCAGGATATCCTACAAAAGTCCAATGACAAGTACAAGCAGTGCCATGATCAACACTGAGTGCCACATAAGTTTCAGGTGGGAAACAAATTTTGGTTGCAATTGTAGAAAGAACTCCTTATCGGAACCCATCAAAAGCTTTTCCCCCTCCTTTATGGGCTGTACACCATCACTAATGTTGTGGGTGATAATTCTTTTGAGCTCAACATTCCTCCTTTCCTTGGCCTACACCCAGTGTTCAACGTGGATCTCCTTCGACCTTATTTACCACAATTATTGGACACCTTAGTGATAGCAGAACAACTGAAACCAACAGATCTCAACCATGACATCATAAAACATGCATCCAATGATCATATTTTGGACAAACAGGTCAAGGGCACTCACCAACAAAGGATCCAACTTTATTGAGTTGTCAAAGTAAGGAAGCTCTTGCACCAAGGCAAGTGGCTCACTCGGGGCCAAATTCAATAGAAAATTTCTCATCTAATGGGGCAACTCAATGCAATGGAGACCATTTATTCCTAAGGGGGGAGGATTGATCCAGATGGATGCCAATGGCCTCCCACCTATTCCAACTGGCTCATTTTGGCAGTTTTTCAGTTCGACAATTTTTTCCTAGTTTTTAGGTACCTAACTTCCATGGAAATTTTGAAACCCTAAACAATGTTTTCAGTGATCTCCATAAGAAACATGTGGAGTCCTCAGATAGACCTTTCCAATGGTCTATCGTGCGCCTAAAATGGAGATCATATGCAAAAGTTACGACCTTGGGAAGTTGATGTACTGACTTAGCCAATCAGGGCCCACATGACTTTTGGCACTTCATCTCCTAGGGTTAGGTTTTTGGATGTCGAGGGTTTTTGACATTCATTTTTACTGTAGAAGGGCCTTGAGAGCCTCATTGTAATCATCTTCTGGTGAATCAACGCAACCATCACATCTCTTCTCAGAGATAAGCCACCACCATTCTAGCAAGATTGTTTTCCTAGGGGGTTGGCGCTTGGCCATTTATTTCCCTTGGGGCTCTTTTTGAAATTTTGTTATCAAGTGGTTTTATAACTTTATAATAGTGATTTTATATTGATTTTTGGCCCTTTTTGGGGGATATTGGGCCATTTTTTAGGCCAGATCTGGGGGGGAAGTTGAGAGATGGTTACCAACTTCATATATATATATAAACCATGCCTTCTTGAGGCCATGGGAGGAGATTCATGGAAGGTTTATGCTGAATATTTTCCAAGCCAAAGCCATTTGTATGTAGGGAAGTTGTTGAGGAGTGCACCTTTGCGGGCCATTTCTGGGAGTTCCGTTCATCCGATTTGAGTGTCGTTTCTTTTGTTGGGTTCTTGAGATTTGGTAGAACAAGAACATATCTGGTTTGTAACCTTTTGGCACTTCTATGATGTACTTATTTAACTTTTAATAGAAATAAGAAATCCTCACCCACTAAGACAAAGGCTCGGAGACATAGGCGAGATTGCCGAACTATGTTATCACATTGGTGTTATGGTTTGTTGTTGTTTTATGCTTCATTTCAGTTCTGTACATGTTCATATGGCTGCTATATTTCTTCTATAAGTTCTTCCTCTTTCATTAAGATTCCTAATTGGTTAATCAAAACATGCTTAATAACTCAATGCTTGTTGTGTAAAAGATCTTTTCAGATCAATAGTTGATACAAATTTGGAGAGGAAATCAAGATAACAGAATGGAGTTGTGCTATAAAATGGCCCACACTTGTGCTTCCTCTTGTTGAATGACCCCAATTATATGCCATGCATATTATTTCCTTAATACCATAGATCACGATCATTTCAAGCACATTATACCATTGTCAATGAAGCCGATGCTTCTACAACTATCCCTGACTGCTGCTAGTAGTTTGGATCACCCTCTAGTTGAGGGTAATCCTAGTGGGATGGCTTTGGTCATGCAAGTTTGGGATTTTTATCTTACAATGTAGATGTTCTATCCATGTACATCATTCCATCCAAGTGCTAAGGGTGGAGAAAACTTTGTTCAATCACCATACATCTTGTGAAGGGGAGTAGCCCCACATTAGCTTTTAAAAAATATCAAATTCTACTAGGGAGTAACCTCCCCAAACCCAAATGGAAACTTCACAACCTCAATTTCAAGATACTAGTTTAATTAGTCATTTTACACAACGTAGGATATCCAATAAGTAGAAGTGAAAGAAAGAGGTGACATAACAAGCAGAGAGAGGAAAAACACAAGTGAAGTGAGGAAAATAAAATAAAATGAGAAAGCATAGCAGATCAATCAACCAATCTATCAATCATTTGACTAGATAGTTGAACCAACAAATCAATCCCATTAGTTATTGTCTATAATGAGAAAACTAGGATCTATGTTCTCTAAGTATAACAATTGAGGTATTCATTGACCTAAAATTCCTATTACTAGGGATTTCAAAAGGATTACAAGGAACTTCTTCAGGGATGGAACCAAGTTGCACCATTTTATGAAATCTTCAAATGTCAATCTTTTACCATCGTTGCATTAAGATATTAGTCTAAAGTTCATAGCATTTATAAAGGTTTAAACAACATGTTCAGGAAAATTTATCTCCCTACAATATGTAAATTTCTATTATCACATAGTTTACAAAAATATTTTAGTGTGCGTAACCCTTTGAATATTTCAAGTATGTCTTTCTCAACTTTCTACCACATGTTGATTATGAAATAAAAAATGAAATGATATTTATGTTTGTTTGTTTAAAAGTATAAAAATGTTACCAAGATTTATTTATGTTGATTTTAATTTTTTGAGTATTACATGTGGTATTACAACTTTGAATCTAAACCTAATATCCTACAGACCTTCCCAAGTAAGTTAGATATTTAAAAAAAAAGGAGACAAATAATGGAAAAGAAACCCTCTCTCTCTAATCCATGTATTCTACTTGTCTACTTGTCTGATGCTAGGTTTTTTTTACCTTTTTCCATTTGAGAAAATAAAGTCTAATTCAAATAATCTCTAACCAATTCACACAATGCATTCTTCTCCCACATTGGAAATTACTTGGTAAATTTTCTGCCGCAGCCAAAGCCCTTCATGTTTTTCTTAAAACATTGGGATCTGTAGTTGATATAGATTTGGAGAGGAAATCAAGAGAACATAATGGAGTTGTGATACAAAAAGGCCCACACTTGTGTTTCCTCTTATTGAACGACCCCAATTATATGTCATGAATATTCTTTCCTTAATACCATAGATCACAATCATGTCAAACACATTATACCATTGTCAATGAAACCAATGCTTCTACACTTATCCCTGACTACTCCTACTAGTTTGGATCACCCTTTGGTTGAGGGTAATCCTAGTGGGATGGATTTGGTCATGCAATTTTGGTATTTTGATCTTACGATGTAGATGTTCTATCCATGTACAACATTCCATCCAAGTGCTAAGGATGGAACAATTGTGTTCAATCACCATACATCTTGTGAAGGGGAGTATCCCCTATTATATTTTAAAAGAAATCAAATTTTATGAGGGAGTAACCTCCCCAAACCCAAATAGCTATTTCACAACCTCAATTTTAAGTTACTAGCTTAATTAGTCATTTTACACAGGGTAGGATATCTCATAAGTAGAAGTGAAAGAAAGAGACGACATACCAAGCAGAGATAGGAAAGACACAATTGAAGTGAGGAAAATAAAATAAAATAAGAATGCATAGCAGATCGATCAACCAATCTATCAATCATTTGAATAGATAGTTTAACCAACCAATCTATCAATCATTAGAATAAATAGTTGAACCAACTAATCCATCCCATTGGTTAGGGTCTATAATGAGAAAACTAGGATCTATGATCTCTAAAAATAAAATTGAGGTATTCATTGACCTGAAATGCCTATTACTAGGGATGTCAAAGGGATTCCAATAAACTTATTTAGGGATGGAACCAAGTTGCACCATTTTATGAAATCTTCAAATGTCATTCTTTGACCATCGTTGCATTCATATGCTAGTGTATAGTTTGTATCATTTATAAAGGTTTAAACAACATGTTGAGGAAAATTGATCTCCGTATAATATGTAAAATTCTATTATCATATGGTTTACAAAAATATTTTAGTGATCGTAACCCTTTATTTCGCTAATAAGGTATGAAAACCAGGGTACTTGTTGAAGCCCAAGCCAAACCATAGGGCACAACTCAAATATGAGCCTACATAGATAATGTCAACAAGGGACCAAGACCATAATATTCATTCTATGATAAACTATCCCTTAAACCATTTAGCTAAAAGATGAAATTATCAATTTCATTTCGGTATCCTATCTCATAAATATTCTTAATAGTTATGAGGTCTTCATAGGGGTGGGGGGGGGGCATTAATAGAAAAACATTATAGTTTTTGGTCTTCTCTCATATGAGAGGTGAAATCAAACAATCTTGCTCAAGAGCCCCATGAACTTCATAATATGCTTAGAAGACTAAAGAAATGATGAATTAGCCACAAACAATCTTGTTCAAGAGCCCCATGAACTTCATAATATGCTTAGAAGACTAAATAAATGATGAATTGGCCACTACTCCTGGACTTAATGGCCAATGAAATAAAGAAGATAATTTTTTTAAGTATTTCATCTCCTACTAGTACTAGTAGACTTAAATTCTAGATTTAATTAACAAATTTCCCATTCACAGTTTAGAAGGAATTGAAAATCCAAAGACACTATACAAGGATGGTATTCAAGAGATAAATATGCAATGAAGCTATGCAAGGAAATATTCAAGAGATAAATACGCAATGGCCCATTTGAGGAGTTTGAACAAGTTTCTTGTGGTGGGTAGATGTATTTCTTGGCATAAATTGTTCCATTGCAACAATGCATAAAGCAAAACCATGGATAGTGCGTTCGATGATACAATTATTCAGGAAATAATAAAGAATGTACAGTGTGCCAAGGAAAAGTTAGAGAACTCCATTTTTTATGGAGTATTTATCAAAAAACTACACAACCCAGAAATGGTAACATGAATAGAAAGGGTGCTAAGTGTAGACCCAAATTATTCACAATTGCAAGTGGTACTCTATGAAATATCGCTGACACAAACTCATGTGGAAGAAGCACGCGATAAACTACATTCTCATATTATTGAAAATGACATGTATTACCGTGCGTTTAAAATATTAAGCTGGAATTTCTTTTCCAAGGTCATAGAAAAGGGGTTATGGGGGAAGGGTATCATGAATATCATGGCTACGAGGGGAATCTAATGGGGTAAGTCCTAAATAATGGGGTCGGGTCCATGGAAAAAAAAAAAAAAAAAAATTGTTGAAAAATAATAGGTATGACTACAATCAAGGTGAAGAGAGGAATCCAATAAGATATGGCTCAAATAATGGTACATGCAGGATCTAGACTTTTTTTTTTACTCCTTCGGAGTTATTCTCCGATCTGAAGAATACTGCAATGTTGAAAGGCCCAAATTCTTAACAAGAAAAAATATGTAGTAATTTCGCAACCAGAATGTACGAGTTAACGTTGCACGGTAATAGATCTTGTATGTTTTGTTTATGTTTCCTTCCCAAGGGTTAGGGTAGTCATGGTTTCTACAGACAAGGGTTTGTCCTGTTCTATAACTCTCTAATATACATGCAAGGTCCAACAGTAGTACTTGGCCCAATATCTCATGGCACTAACTAAGGAGGCTAGACCATGCCCTTAGCCATACTACCCGACTACCCATGTACTAGATAGTATCATCTCGAGTGTTGTTCTCGTTGGCACTATAGAAATCAGGTGGTTGATCGGTTTATCTACAGAGGGCTTTAAAATATCTAGGCTGATCCGTATATAGGTGTTGTCTGATGCGCTACCACTCGAAGGGGTACCAATAGGGGTTACAAGGGTTCCCAACAATGTGTGTTTAAGTACCACTTGTAGTTCCTTCACATAAAATCCTCGACCACAGATTTATGCATTGAATAACAAATCTCTATAGCTTTATGATGTCAGAATACATCTCTACCCTGAAAAAATAACCCACAATTTTCTGCCAAGGAAAGTGCTCTAATACAACTTGTAAGGTATTGGATCTATTATAATAGATGAAAACATAAATATTGTAGAGAATAACAATAGAACAACACAATAGATGAAACCACAACACCAAAATAATACATTTATTGATAGGAAACAATGTTCACTTGCCTCTTCGAGGGGGAAACCTCCAACGGAGCAACGCTCTATTACAATAATTCTCAAGAAAAAAACTTCTCATTCCCTCGAATCTTATTTATACTAAATCTGTCTACCAAAAGAACAATCCAAAGGGAGATCTTCCTTCTATTAGGTCTTCTTACATTTCACTTATTCTTCCTTATTACTAGCCCTTATTAATATTGGCCTTTATTACATGGAAAAAATATTATTCTACCTACATGAGGGGTTATGGAGGTTAGGTCCATACCATATAGGGGCATATAGGATTAAAGGTGTAAATGATGTAATTACATAAGTCAAAGCTTTAGTTTCCTTCCACTTCAGCGAAGAAAGATTACAAAGGCGTGATCCTTTAAATGTAGTTAGTTACCACTTGCATGCCTTCAAATATAGGTGGTTGCATCATAACGAAGTATGGAAGGAAGAGGAAATACATAGGAGAGCCACAACATTAGATGAAGTGGCCTTTAGGATGAGTAGTAGTAGTAGAGGAGTAAATGATAATAAAAAAGAGCAACTAGAATGAGAAAGACTCGAGAGGGAAGCCATGGAGAAAGAAGTAGCAACAACAAAAGAAGATAAAATCATAATGAAAAAGGAATATGAATCTTTAATGATGCAAAAAGGGGTTGAAGTTTTAAAGATACAAAAGGAGGTTGAACAGAGAATAAGAAATGAAGATTTAAGGCTAGCTCAAGAAGAAGAAGCTCGGAAAAAGAGAGAATGAGAGGAAGTGGAAAGGAAAAGGGATGAGGAAGCAAGGGAATCAAAACCCATGGACATAGAAACTTCTCATTGTGAAACTTCAAGAAGAACTCTAGGTCCATCCATCATAGGGGGACACTTTGCTCTAGGTGAACTTGGCTTGGGGAAGTTCACCCCATCCAAATATAAGACAGTTGTAGTTTTGAATTCATCGATGTTTGACAAAACCAAAGGTCAAGTGGTGAAGGAATCACATAAACGGATCAAACTACTAGGAGTTATCAATCTCACGATCACCACTAAACCCCCATCAATGAAAAATACAAGAGCTAATCCCATTGCCAAACTTTTGTAGGGGATTCCCTTTTTCATGCACATGAATTCAAAATTAGAAGCATAATAATGGAAATTGATGAATACACACAAGAATAGAGCAAGTGGATTAGGAAGTGGATCACTATAAGGAAGATATGACCAACCTAGATGAGTTCAAGGATTCTTCTTTTAAACTCCAAAATGAACTTAGTACCACTTAGAGGTCAACGTATGTCAACCTTCAAGAGTTCCAAAGTCACACAACTCAATTCTTATCCTACCTAAAAAATATCAAGAATAAGAAGGTAGTTCTATATGGAGTTCAATTAAACATGGACGAGTTTAAAAAGTGGTAAGAAGAGGAGAAATATTCATGAGAAGAGCTTCCTAGAATGAGAGAAAGGGAAAGGAAATGCAATTATGTATCCCTAGAAAATTGAAAATTATCAATATGTAAGCACATACCTCAAAATGGATACCAATTCTTCTCTTAATAACTACAAATGCTTACACCTTACCGTAGAAAAGGAGATATAAAGATGTCACTTCCCTCGACTCGGGGACATGGGTTCACCTCAACCCATGACTAGTGTTTTGAATGACCTGGAGGATATTATTAGAAGAAAAGGGAATGCAATCAACATAACTCCTAATATCTCTAAAAAGGCCCTAAGATAACATATTGCAATCCCTTCGAAGGAAATCAATTTAATTAATTCATTCCTTAGTACACTCAAGAGAGGTGTGGGCCCCATGCCTTAGTAAATAGTATCCTATGAAGTCACTTTTGAACAATTAGTTTTTAGGCACATCATTTGGATTTATTCTCAACATGAGGTGTAATCACTTTATTTAGATGACAAAGCACATGGTTAGATTTATTCTCGACATGAGGTGTGATCAACTTATTTAGATGACAAAGCACATGGTTCACTATGACAATACTAAAAGACAAATTTTGGTATAGAATATTCTCCGAAAAGGAAAATAAAATTAATAAAATAAGGAAGTCATAAAAGTTCATAACTACCAAGAAAGGAAGCCAATAAGTCACAATATGCAGCAGTTAATTGATTGAAAGAAGTAATCAAATATCCACCAGATCACATATTATATGAAAATACCACAAATTCACAAATTCTCTGTAATAACCACAAAAAAATACTATTCCACATCGCAGTAAAGTTTTTAGATTTGGAAATACTACAGGATTGCAATGGTTAAACCTCAAGTTTATTGAAGATATTGCACTAGCACAACGGCAAAGTCACTGGTGAACGTTGAAAGGGATGTTTCCTCCCAGACAGAAACACACATAGAGTTGAGGAAATCTAAAAGTTAATTCCAAATGTGGTAATTCCAAAGGTTAAACGTGGCAATCATATGGTGGTACAGTAATTTCTTAATATGATTAAGTAAATGTTAAAAAGTAAATAGGTTAACTGATGCATTCAAAAATACAAGGAAGTTATGAAGAGTAAATCACATTCATTGATTTGGGAGGACGACTAAGAATATGCCAACATCTTCAATTGTTAGCCATCAAATTAGAATTTTAGATTAAAAGGTGATTAATTGTGCCCATCTCCAATAGGTATACACCTTTCAGCGTAATAAAGGATGAAGCTTAGTAAACTTGGGCAAGAAAAGGAAATTGTAATCATATTTGTCGTTGGTCATAGTGCTACACTTGTTGGCATTTTGGACATTTCCATTGAAGCAAAAGATCTCATAGTTGTTGATTTCACAGGGGTCACTAATGTATGGGTTCTCTACATATTTAAAATAAGTACTTTGGATTGTAATAAAAGGAGGAGGAACACTTGTCGTTGCGAAACAACATCAGATAACAAATGTTTTCTCACTAAGACAGAGAAATAGTTATGGACATCACATCTATCATGGATGTCGAGCTTATCAAAGGGGGGGCTTATCCTCATACTATTCTTGGAAATTAGTTCCACCATTTGGGCATGAAGACATCATGCAAATATTATAAAGGAAAAAATTGAAGAAAAGGAGAAGGGAGGTGAGAGGTTAGGAATTTTTAGTAACGAGGAATATGTCCTCTGTAATGAATCTTGAGGGGCTATTGTAATGAATCCCAAGGGGTTATTGTAATTTTCTCAGATACCAAGGATCAATCTATGAATTCACAATTCATTCATTCCTGGCATAATTATGTTTTTTTTTTTATTAATCTTTTTAAATTTCATCTATGTTTTATATATTTTATTATGGTAATTTGCAGTTAGATTTGATTGTATTGGATACACCAATTTGGTACCACCTCCCCTACTGTAAATGTCCTCATTAATTTAATCATATAAACCTGTAAGTTACTTTTAAGAAGTGTTAGTTGTTGAATTCACATATTGTGCTCAATTTGTGCATTTCATTTCGTTGGATTCATTTGTTAATTCTCAACAATCTTTTAATTTATTAGATACCGGAAGACTTCTATAAACTCTTGGGTGTCTAATTTTTTTTCATCTCAAACCAACAAAGACTTCCTTACTCATTGTTGTATTTGAGATATATTATTCTTCTCATTTTCCTCCACCTTTCATACTTACATTTTGTGCTATGTTGAATCAGACTCCAGTGCCTAATGAAAAGGCTTTTGGTCAGAGAGGTTTCTAGGTATTTAAATGACAATCACCTCTCATTTCTTCCAACCCCGTTTATCATACTCTTTGTAATTTAAATATCGCATTTTGAGCTTAATGTTGTGAGTTGTTGCTTAATGAAAATGGGTAATCAACTTTCTTGAATTTGATGAGAGCACCCCTATAATTGAAGATCCATCTTACGACCTAAAGTAGGTTTTTAAATACCTTAACATAGTTCCTAAATAGTCTAGAACATCTCAAGGTTATAACATACTTTTGGCATCATTGCTGGGAACACCCTCTACTTGAACAGACGCATCACACAGTCACAGACACACCCTCAGCTTGAACAGACACATCTTTAGAGTCTTCAACAGACACATCACACAGTCACAGACACACCCTCCGCTTGAACAGACACGTCTTTAGAGATATATAGAGGCAAGAATTCAGTTTAGTAAGACATCAAATATAAGAAATAAGTGATCTCTCTGACTATTCTGTACAGTTTTTTTATATTTAATTTCTGTACAGTTAAAAAGCACAACCATGGGCAGTGCGTCCGACAATACAAGAATTCAGGAAATAATCAAGAATGTACAGTGGGCCAAGGAAAAGTTAGAGAAATCCATTTTTTATGGAGAATTCACCAAACAACTACACGACCCAGAAATGGTAGCACGAATAAAAAGGGTGCTAAGCGCAGACCCAAATTTTTCACAATTGCAAGTGGTGCTCTATGGAGTTGGACGGATAGAGAGTGCCGAGATCCCTCGCATACAGTTGGCGTTAGCGATATTATTAAGAGATGAATTTGGTGAATGGGTAAACGATATCGAGGTGTATGATCCAGTACTCTCACCAGTGGAGCAAAAGGCTATAACTGCCCTCAACTGCACTTATCTCACTGTCGACGAAAATGGGGAACGTACAGTGGACAGACCAACGCTGTTTTACATTCCACATTGCGGGCCTTTTCTCACCAGGAGTCTATTGCAGGCAAATTGGACTCCTGCCAATTTGAATAAGATTATTATCTTAGCCAACAGTTTGAGTCACTTCAAAAATATTTTATCTGAAACGTATGTTCGTTCATTCAGGGTGGCCATTAGTTGGTTTGAATCTAAGCATATACTCCATGAAATATCGCTGACACAAACTTATATGGAAGAAACACGCGATAAACTACGTTCTCGTATTATTGATAGAGACATGTATTACAGTGCGTTTAAAATATTAAGTTGGCATTTCTTTTCCTCTGATAATTCATTTGACAATGTCGATCTCCATGGCTCATTACACAATTGGGATTTCTTTCACAACTGAAATACTCTCTCTCCATAAGGGGAGAGGTCACGAGTTCGAGCCAAAGGAGAGGTAACGAGTTTTAACCTTATTAATATTGAAGATATTAATATGTTTTCTTTTTAAGGATCATTTATATTCAATTTTAGGTTTAAAAAAAATAATAAATTCTTTTTTGTGAGAATAAAAAATAAATATCATTTAATAATAAAAACAATGATTATGATTTGTTGACATTAATAACTATTTATCAAATCTTAATAAAATGATTATGTTTTTTAAATATGACAAATTCTTTAATTTTCCAAAATTTTATATATCCTTATATTACTAGTATTTGTGGGCACATGATAGATCCGGATCTACATTGTTTCCAATCTTATAAAAGAATGTGAAGTTCTTAGATAATGATATTTATATATGTGTCTAAGTTTAAGATGAACTTGATACTTTGAAGTTTATATCATTATGAATCCAAATAATAACAAAATAACAATGTTTAGTGATGAAAGTATTGAATAATAATAAATTGGAATCTTTAAGATATTGAATAACATACATACTACATATAATTAAGAAGTGATATCGAGAATATATTGAATAAATCCTATATTACATAGGAATTGATCTCAATCTATCTTATTATGCTTTTCACTTACAAGGAGAGACACACTTCCCATATTTTTATATCGATCATATGGAAATGGAGGTTGAAATTGTAGACCGTGCAAATCTTTAACGAGATATTGTAGTAAAAATGAGACCTTGAAGAATTATAGAGCTTCCCATTTTTTCACATTTTGTATATCTTAATATTATAATTTTTTTAATGTGAAAATATTAATAGATAAATCTCAACTAGCCAAACAAAGTATAGGATTTCAACTTATATACCTCACACTTGAAATCAATATAGATGATTAATTTCATTTGTATCATTTCTTCAATTAATTAATATATTGAAGCATTTTTTATAGTGATACAAAAATCAATATAGAGGATTAATTTAATTCATATCATTTCTTCAATTAATTAATGCATGGAATTAAATTATTTTTCATTTTATCATCACTATATATTTTTTTTGCATCAAGTCATTATTGAAATCAATGCAACTAATTTCTCTAAATCACATTGTTTCATCACTAAAATCAATGCATTGCATTTTTTTGAATTATGTCATTATTCAAATCATAACTAATTTCTTTATATCATTTTTCATTAAACCATCTCTAAAATGAACTATATTTTTTTGTGTTATATCATTGTTGAAATCATTTAGAATCCCTTATTTCTCTAAATCATTTTTTTAATAACATCACTAAAATCAATATGCCCTATTGTTTTATGCTATACCATTATCACTGAAATCAATGCACCCTATTGTTTTATGTTATATCATTGTTAAAATGAATATGATTATGTGAAATCATTTTTCATTGTATCATCATTTAAATCAATGCATATTGTTTTATATTGACATTATTTAAATCAATACAACTAATTTTAACAATATATTGTTTTCAATAATGTCAATATTGTTTTATATTGACATTATTGAAAACAATACATGTGCATGAAACAATAAACTTTTTCTTGTCTCCCTTGATATGATTTTATATCTTGCTACCAATTGTTATCTTCCTCTTCACGCCCAAATTTATAGTCCCATCTGATTGAACTCACATTCAATTCCTTCCATATTCTGCATTAAATTAGTACTTATCCTGTGGATCATGGTCTATATTTTCCAACCTATAAAAATATTCATTGCTACTTTCCATTTGTTACTATGAATTCTTTTCATCTTGCCATCATGTTCTCTCTTTAATTCCTTTCTCTTATTCTACACGTATATTTATCCAGGTTCTTCAATTTACCTTTATTCATGCAGTTCCATTCTCCTTCCTTTTCGTGACAATTCTTCTTCTGCTAACGTGGCTGTCTGATTTAGAATTTTAATCCTCCTATCTCTTCCAATGTTTATTGTGGCTTGCCTCGATCTCTTTTATTCATTTTCCCTTTTCGTTTCCTTTTTCTTCTATAATACAATATAGTATATATACTATGGTACACATACTGTGCACTCAGACTAGTGCATAGAAGCATGAATGTCCCTCTACAATTTCAACCAACTACCATTTATCAGTCCTTCCATGAATTCTCCATTCAACATCTCCAACTAAACAACCCCTTCCTCTGTCATAAATCGTATCACATATGGACCTAACCAGTGCATTTGGAGCTTTCCAGGGTGCTGTAAAAATTTGTTGTGATAGAGAAAAACCAAATCTCTTGTCTGAAACTTATTTCATTTAATATGTCTGTCATGCCATGCCTTTGTCATCTCGGTTTTCATTACATATCTTTTTCAGCGCATGTTATAGGATCTTGTTGAATGCTTCCACTGTCTCATTTTCCTAAGGATGATAAGGTGTGCTCTTCTAGTGATGAAATTGAAATTCATGTTTCAAAGAAACAATCATATTATTAAAAAAAAAATTCCCCTTATCATTCATAAGGATTCTCTAACATCCAAACATGATCACAACATTCTCAAACATAAACCCGTAGTAGTATTTGCGCTACAATATATGACATGTTCTACTGTGATCGATCTGGTCAAGTAATATGTCATAGTAATGATGTATATTTTGTTGATGATTGCAACTATGTGATAAATTATCCAGCTTACAAACCTGTGATATGTGGATCATTGTAGCCATGTGAGATATTATCCATCTTACAAACCTGAGAGAAAGCCCTTGAAGAAGGTGTGTGGTTCCTATTTGAGAGAGAGCTAGAAAGTAGAGATGACCTCCTCCATTTAGAGAGTTGAGAAGAAATCCAAATGAATATCCCGTGGGAAATGTGATATACTGATTTGGACGTGTCTGTGGCTGAGCTACAAGGTGAACATGTGAAATCCCAAAGTGCTGGGTGGATCGTCATGAGAACAAAAATGAAGATGATGTATTAGCCTCCTCTGAGCAAGGGAGTTGACGAGAAACTCTATATGAATCTCATGTGTGATGTAGTGGGAAAGAATATATATTGGGTGGATGTGCCTGTGGACTAGCATAGGTGAACGTGTGAAGAACTGGTTCTTTTGTGTAATGCAGTGAGCCATAGATATGGACATCCCTATGGATGTGCCCGTAGTGGATGAACACTAGTGGGTGTATCAGATCCCTTTCTATATTGTTCAAGATTCAGATCTTTCTGTAACCCTAATTGTAATGTAAAGGGTACAGGTCGGCCCCACCTTAATGTGACTGGTAATTAATGTAAAAGATAATTAATCTGGTTAATATTAATTATATTATAAGATAGTGAGATCGACCCTGTTGTGCCAATAAACACTTCTGTTGGCAGGTTCAGGTTAGTATAAGTATGTATATTCTAAGCTTCTACAATATCTATTGCAAACAGATATTCAAAAAAAGAACAGAAAAGATACAATGGCAAAAACAAACATTACACAAAGGTTTTTCCCTTGGAAACCCAAATCGGGAAAACCAACATATTCTATATTCATTCATGTGTAATACATTGTTTACAATACAATATACATATAGGATCCAACGACATCCAAAACCCTAACCCAATGACCTGGATTAGTTCAAAACCCTAATTCCTTAACCAGAAATAGAAAACCATCAACAAAAACCATGTGAAACCACCTAAATATGTGACATGTTTCCCAAGGCAGGTGACACTACTACTCGTGCAAAGAATATAACACATACCCAACAAATTAAAGGTAAAGTCCCCATTGAGGAATCATATCTTTTAAGTGAGTTTGGAAATTTCAGCAAGTACACCTTCTCGGGAAAAGTGTCCACCTCTCTTGGACACTAGTCTTCTAGGGTTTGAGCACCCTCTTGTGTGCTAGGTTCTATCTTAGTGGTGAAGGTATTTCTCTTGAAGAATATAACAAAGGATTTGGCTGGGTTTTCTTCCCTTGTTGATAAGGGTTTCCCATGATACTTCTTGTGTTCTTGTGCATGGTGCTTCTTCTTGTGATCTTGGTTGCTACAACATTTATGGTTATGGTTAAAATGATAGAAATGGAATGATATTCATGATTAAACTTGAATTTTGTAAAATAAACATGGAATCAAATCATAGGTATTGAAAGAACCCATTGCACAAGCATCTACCAAGTCTCCCCTCACTTTTGCAAAACTGTATGACCCTCCTAGGGTTTCCAAAAAAATACGTACGACCCTCCTTTCATTGGTGATACAACCTTTAATACTTGGACACTGGGGATATTTTTTGCATCGAAGAGTATGGCCTCCTCCAACGCATCTCCATAAGTGCTCGAATTGAAATTCCGAGAAATTTTGATTTTTGGCCCTAGGGTTTCTAGGGTGCCAAAATTTCCTACATAATATTAATCTTAGATTTCTGAAGAAACACTTTTCTTAAATCAACAAGAATATCTGTGACACTATCAAGTTGATTGTTGGAAGTCATAAGTCCAACATAATCCAAGGTTACTAATTTAACCTAATCATTAGGTTTTCAAAATCCAATTGGAGAGAATTTGAAGAAATCAATCAAATGAAGAACATAGCCTTAGTAGAAGATAGGCTTGATGGAGAAAACAACTTCAGCTCCTAGAAATCAAGGCTTCAAGTCACCCTTGAAGAATATGTCCTCTTGGATGTGGTAACCCAAACCCTACCAACCACAACTATAGATATAGAGAAGAAGATATGAAAGGAAGAATATGTCAAAGCAATAAAATTAGTCATCTACTCAGTAAGAGATCATCTCTTACCTTGTATTGCCAACCTGAAGACAATCGATGATATGCATGAAACTTTAAAGGAAAATTTTGAAAGTGACAACACCCTCAAAGCTCTTACCTTGAAGAGACAACTTCAAAGTAATAATATGATGAAAGGTGAAACATTTTCCATCTTCTTTATGAAGTTATCATAGATTAAAGAACAACTAGAGAACATCGGAGAAATCATGTCTGATAGAGAACTTGTCTTAACCTCTCTCAATAACCTTCCAAAATCGTGGGCGCCTTTCCTTTAGAGTATCAGTGGAAGATAATCTCTACCAACCTTTGATCATCTATGGACATATTCTACTCAATAATAACTTATGATTAGAAATAGAGGAGTGGAATATTCCTTAGAATAAAATCATGCTCTTGCACTTCATACAAAGAAAGAAGAAAAATTCAAAAGAAATTTCAGGAAAAAGTTTAAAAGTGAAAAGTCTTCTTCAAATCCAGGTTATCAAAGAAGAGATGTTTCAGAAATTTAGTGCTTCAGATGTGAAAATTATGGACACTATGCAAGAAACTGTCCAACCAGGAAGAATGGAAGAAAATATGCTTCCACTGCTGACATTGATCCAGAACCACCTCAAAAGAAGGAAGAGAAAAGTGAGGAGAAGTACTTCCTCTAAAACTAAAACATGACTACAAACCATATAAATCAATTGATTTCAAATTTTATAGTTGATTTCATTTTTGAATAAATTCCTAGTATGGGAGCCCTCAAAGGCTTGGACCAGTATCGCTGGTACAGGAGTCCAAACCATATTTAATTGATTATTATGCAAGAACAAGAAGAGACATTGTCCTTAAAATAAGATATAACCATTCAACAAACCTAGAGAATCTCATATGGAGATTGATAGTAAGATAATACCTTATCCCCCTCCAACAACTCAAAGGGAGACATACA
>ML804915.1:183604-214725 GCA_009831015.1 Picea engelmannii | reverse complement strand
CCTATGAAGACCTCATAACTATTAAGAATATTTATGAGATAGGATACCGAAATGAAATTGATAATTTCATCTTTTAGCTAAATGGTTTAAGGGATAGTTTATCATAGAATGAATATTATGGTCTTGGTCCCTTGTTGACATTATCTATGTAGGCTCATATTTGAGTTGTGCCCTATGGTTTGGCTTGGGCTTCAACAAGTACCCTGGTTTTCATACCTTATTAGCGAAATAAAGGGTTACGATCACTAAAATATTTTTGTAAACCATATGATAATAGAATTTTACATATTATACGGAGATCAATTTTCCTCAACATGTTGTTTAAACCTTTATAAATGATACAAACTATACACTAGCATATGAATGCAACGATGGTCAAAGAATGACATTTGAAGATTTCATAAAATGGTGCAACTTGGTTCCATCCCTAAATAAGTTTATTGGAATCCCTTTGACATCCCTAGTAATAGGCATTTCAGGTCAATGAATACCTCAATTTTATTTTTAGAGATCATAGATCCTAGTTTTCTCATTATAGACCCTAACCAATGGGATGGATTAGTTGGTTCAACTATTTATTCTAATGATTGATAGATTGGTTGGTTAAACTATCTATTCAAATGATTGATAGATTGGTTGATCGATCTGCTATGCATTCTTATTTTATTTTATTTTCCTCACTTCAATTGTGTCTTTCCTATCTCTGCTTGGTATGTCGTCTCTTTCTTTCACTTCTACTTATGAGATATCCTACCCTGTGTAAAATGACTAATTAAGCTAGTAACTTAAAATTGAGGTTGTGAAATAGCTATTTGGGTTTGGGGAGGTTACTCCCTCATAAAATTTGATTTCTTTTAAAATATAATAGGGGATACTCCCCTTCACAAGATGTATGGTGATTGAACACAATTGTTCCATCCTTAGCACTTGGATGGAATGTTGTACATGGATAGAACATCTACATCGTAAGATCAAAATACCAAAATTGCATGACCAAATCCATCCCACTAGGATTACCCTCAACCAAAGGGTGATCCAAACTAGTAGGAGTAGTCAGGGATAAGTGTAGAAGCATTGGTTTCATTGACAATGGTATAATGTGTTTGACATGATTGTGATCTATGGTATTAAGGAAAGAATATTCATGACATATAATTGGGGTCGTTCAATAAGAGGAAACACAAGTGTGGGCCTTTTTGTATCACAACTCCATTATGTTCTCTTGATTTCCTCTCCAAATCTATATCAACTACAGATCCCAATGTTTTAAGAAAAACATGAAGGGCTTTGGCTGCGGCAGAAAATTTACCAAGTAATTTCCAATGTGGGAGAAGAATGCATTGTGTGAATTGGTTAGAGATTATTTGAATTAGACTTTATTTTCTCAAATGGAAAAAGGTAAAAAAAACCTAGCATCAGACAAGTAGACAAGTAGAATACATGGATTAGAGAGAGAGGGTTTCTTTTCCATTATTTGTCTCCTTTTTTTTTAAATATCTAACTTACTTGGGAAGGTCTGTAGGATATTAGGTTTAGATTCAAAGTTGTAATACCACATGTAATACTCAAAAAATTAAAATCAACATAAATAAATCTTGGTAACATTTTTATACTTTTAAACAAACAAACATAAATATCATTTCATTTTTTATTTCATAATCAACATGTGGTAGAAAGTTGAGAAAGACATACTTGAAATATTCAAAGGGTTACGCACACTAAAATATTTTTGTAAACTATGTGATAATAGAAATTTACATATTGTAGGGAGATAAATTTTCCTGAACATGTTGTTTAAACCTTTATAAATGCTATGAACTTTAGACTAATATCTTAATGCAACGATGGTAAAAGATTGACATTTGAAGATTTCATAAAATGGTGCAACTTGGTTCCATCCCTGAAGAAGTTCCTTGTAATCCTTTTGAAATCCCTAGTAATAGGAATTTTAGGTCAATGAATACCTCAATTGTTATACTTAGAGAACATAGATCCTAGTTTTCTCATTATAGACAATAACTAATGGGATTGATTTGTTGGTTCAACTATCTAGTCAAATGATTGATAGATTGGTTGATTGATCTGCTATGCTTTCTCATTTTATTTTATTTTCCTCACTTCACTTGTGTTTTTCCTCTCTCTGCTTGTTATGTCACCTCTTTCTTTCACTTCTACTTATTGGATATCCTACGTTGTGTAAAATGACTAATTAAACTAGTATCTTGAAATTGAGGTTGTGAAGTTTCCATTTGGGTTTGGGGAGGTTACTCCCTAGTAGAATTTGATATTTTTTAAAAGCTAATGTGGGGCTACTCCCCTTCACAAGATGTATGGTGATTGAACAAAGTTTTCTCCACCCTTAGCACTTGGATGGAATGATGTACATGGATAGAACATCTACATTGTAAGATAAAAATCCCAAACTTGCATGACCAAAGCCATCCCACTAGGATTACCCTCAACTAGAGGGTGATCCAAACTACTAGCAGCAGTCAGGGATAGTTGTAGAAGCATCGGCTTCATTGACAATGGTATAATGTGCTTGAAATGATCGTGATCTATGGTATTAAGGAAATAATATGCATGGCATATAATTGGGGTCATTCAACAAGAGGAAGCACAAGTGTGGGCCATTTTATAGCACAACTCCATTCTGTTATCTTGATTTCCTCTCCAAATTTGTATCAACTATTGATCTGAAAAGATCTTTTACACAACAAGCATTGAGTTATTAAGCATGTTTTGATTAACCAATTAGGAATCTTAATGAAAGAGGAAGAACTTATAGAAGAAATATAGCAGCCATATGAACATGTACAGAACTGAAATGAAGCATAAAACAACAACAAACCATAACACCAATGTGATAACATAGTTCGGCAATCTCGCCTATGTCTCCGAGCCTTTGTCTTAGTGGGTGAGGATTTCTTATTTCTATTAAAAGTTAAATAAGTACATCATAGAAGTGCCAAAAGGTTACAAACCAGATATGTTCTTGTTCTACCAAATCTCAAGAACCCAACAAAAGAAACGACACTCAAATCGGATGAACGGAACTCCCAGAAATGGCCCGCAAAGGTGCACTCCTCAACAACTTCCCTACATACAAATGGCTTTGGCTTGGAAAATATTCAGCATAAACCTTCCATGAATCTCCTCCCATGGCCTCAAGAAGGCATGGTTTATATATATATATGAAGTTGGTAACCATCTCTCAACTTCCCCCCCAGATCTGGCCTAAAAAATGGCCCAATATCCCCCAAAAAGGGCCAAAAATCAATATAAAATCACTATTATAAAGTTATAAAACCACTTGATAACAAAATTTCAAAAAGAGCCCCAAGGGAAATAAATGGCCAAGCGCCAACCCCCTAGGAAAACAATCTTGCTAGAATGGTGGTGGCTTATCTCTGAGAAGAGATGTGATGGTTGCGTTGATTCACCAGAAGATGATTACAATGAGGCTCTCAAGGCCCTTCTACAGTAAAAATGAATGTCAAAAACCCTCGACATCCAAAAACCTAACCCTAGGAGATGAAGTGCCAAAAGTCATGTGGGCCCTGATTGGCTAAGTCAGTACATCAACTTCCCAAGGTCGTAACTTTTGCATATGATCTCCATTTTAGGCGCACGATAGACCATTGGAAAGGTCTATCTGAGGACTCCACATGTTTCTTATGGAGATCACTGAAAACATTGTTTAGGGTTTCAAAATTTCCATGGAAGTTAGGTACCTAAAAACTAGGAAAAAATTGTCGAACTGAAAAACTGCCAAAATGAGCCAGTTGGAATAGGTGGGAGGCCATTGGCATCCATCTGGATCAATCCTCCCCCCTTAGGAATAAATGGTCTCCATTGCATTGAGTTGCCCCATTAGATGAGAAATTTTCTATTGAATTTGGCCCCGAGTGAGCCACTTGCCTTGGTGCAAGAGCTTCCTTACTTTGACAACTCAATAAAGTTGGATCCTTTGTTGGTGAGTGCCCTTGACCTGTTTGTCCAAAATATGATCATTGGATGCATGTTTTATGATGTCATGGTTGAGATCTGTTGGTTTCAGTTGTTCTGCTATCACTAAGGTGTCCAATAATTGTGGTAAATAAGGTCGAAGGAGATCCACGTTGAACACTGGGTGTAGGCCAAGGAAAGGAGGAATGTTGAGCTCAAAAGAATTATCACCCACAACATTAGTGATGGTGTACAGCCCATAAAGGAGGGGGAAAAGCTTTTGATGGGTTCCGATAAGGAGTTCTTTCTACAATTGCAACCAAAATTTGTTTCCCACCTGAAACTTATGTGGCACTCAGTGTTGATCATGGCACTGCTTGTACTTGTCATTGGACTTTTGTAGGATATCCTGAACCTGTTGACGAATGTGTTGGATCCACTCAATGAACGGAGTGGCTTTGTCAGCTTCAGTTGGAGCAGGAGATGAGTCGACCGAGGTGACTGCAAGGGGTAGTGAAACATCTATGGGACCCAATGGTTGGAATCCCAACCCCACCTGAAAGGGGTTGTGGTCAGTTGAGCTATGCAAGGCTTGGTTGTAGCTATGTTGTACATAGGGAAGACTCTCATCCCATGTGTGAGTGTGCTTGGAATTATACATGCATAGGATATGCACGATCATTCGATTTATGACCTCGGTTTGGCCATATTCCTGGGGGTGGAAGACCATGGATTTTTTTAGCTTGGTGTCCAGCAGTGACCAGAGGCTCGACCAGAATGTGTTGAGAAATCAAATATCCCGATATGAGACAATGGTTTGTGGGATTCAAAAATGTACCCAGACTCATTCAAAGAAGATATTGGCAGTGGCCTCTATTGTGATGCTCTTCTTACAGGTGACCAAAATCGCCATCTTATAAAAGCGATCAACAACCACAAAAACACAGTCATTTCCCTGGGTGGTGGATGCAAGGCCGGACATGTAGTCCATGGAGATGGATTCCCATGTCCTGTCAGGAGTAGGAAGGGGGTGTATAGGCCCTATTTCTTAGTGGTCGGTTTGGAAATAGCACGGGTAGTGCAGGACCTTATATACTTACTGACCTCCTGTTGAAGTTTCGTCTAGTAGAAATTTTTCTACAACATTTCCACTGTCTTTTCGATGCCAAAGTGTCCTACCACCTGACTGTAGTGGGATTCCTAGATCAGCTTCGCCCGCTGGGTTGATGGAACACGGATATGTCCCATATGACACAACAACCCATCCTGAAGATGGAAATTAGCGATAATTGTGTTTGTGCCCAACATTTGGTAGGTGGTGGAGAAGTATGGGTCTGTCTCATAGAGTTGGGGCCATCCAGAGGTCTCACGGTCGCAATATTCTAGCACCGTGGTGAGTGTCGCGACTAGCGGTCTGTTGAGGCCATCAACAACGAAGTTGGTGCTTCTTGTTTTATACTTAATGTTGAGGTGTAATTTTTGCAAGTATGTGGACCACTTCTGATGGCATTCATTCTGCAATTTTCCTTATGTCTACATGAGCTGCAGTGGCTTATTATTAGTGTGGATGATTGTCTCCTTCCCAAGAATGTAATGTCTCCATTGGAGACAAGATTTCACAATGGAGTAAATTTCTTTGTCGTAAGTAGGGTACTTAAAGACAACATATGATAGTGTCTCACTATGATAGGCCATTGGCTGGTTGTGGTAAGTTAGAACAGTGCCCACAACATAGTCTGAAGCATTTGTATCGATCTTAAAGGGTTGTTGTAGGTCCAATAGTGAAAGTACTAAGGTTGAGCACAAGTGTTGCTTCAAATAATCAAACGCTTGTTTTTGGGACTATCCCCACACAAATTTTGCCTTACCACCACCCCTGGTTACTTGGATGAGGTCCCATGTAATATGGGAGAATCCCAACATGAACATGTTGTAGAAATTGGCAAGGCCCAAGAAGCTCTGAAGATCACTTAGTGTGGTTGGGGCTAGCCAGTCACGGATGAATTGGATCTTTTTGGCATAGAAGTATGAAGTATGAAATTGGCATATAGCTTGTGCTACTGGTGCAGGGTGTGCAGAACCTGCCGAATATGTTGCAAGTGTTTTGCCCAAGTCTTACTGTAAATGAGAATTTCATCTAGATACACCACTACAAAAGTATTGGTGAATGGTTGTATGATATCATCCATCATCCTCATGAACATGGTTGGAGCATTTGTCAAGCCAAAGGACATGACCAACCATTCGAAAATACCTTCCTTTGACTTGAAGGCAGCCTTCCATACATATGTATGTTCTATTGTGACCTGGTGGTAACCAGACTTCAAATCAATCTTACTGAAGTATTTGGCCCACGTGAGATGATCAAGGAGGTCGTCGATTCGGGGAATCGAGTACCGATTTCTTACTGTGATTTTATTCAGGGCCCGTTAATCAGTGCAAAGTCACCAGGTTCCATCTTTCTTCTATACCAGCATGATTGGGCTCCCACAAGGTGATGCGTTGGGATCAATGTGCCCCTTGTGGAGAAGTTCTTGGATCCATCGCTTGATCTCCTCATTCTCTAACAGAGAGCATCGGTAGACTGGCCCATTGGGAAGTGGTGCATCGCGGATCAGATCGATGGGGTGTTTGACCTGATAGTGTATAGATAGCTCGGTAGGTGAGGAGAAGATATATGAGTATGCTTCCATGACCTTATCCACTTGATTTTTTTGTGTGGAGAGGTCAGCCGCGGAGACCCTGGATGTGGATGCGATCTTTCGCTCATTTTGAGGGCGAATCATGAAGAAGATAAACTTCCCCATCTGAGAGATGACCTTCCTGCATTGCTTGGCAGACATCAAGGAAATAGCATTAGGTGGGATTGCCTCTGGTATCATGTACAATTTCTTGTTCAAAGTAATAATAACACTGCGAGGCCTAGACTCATATACAACATGGCGTTTCCATAAATATGGTTTGCTCAAAAGAACATTACAAACTTTGAGAGAGGCAACATCACACAATACCTCATCTTTGAAGAGCTTGATGTCGTATGACAGGTGACATTGTTGGTTGACGCAAATGTCACTTCCTTGGCGGGGCCATTCGATGGTGTAGGGTTGCAGGTGCGGCATTGTCGGCAGGGCGAGTCGCTTGACAACCTCTACTGAGATGAGGTTCTTCCGGCTACTGCTATCAACGATGAAGTGCAGTGGGGTACCCTTCACCCACATCTATGAATGAAAAAGATGATCGCCTTCTTCTGGCTCATTTGGTTCACTGGGTTGGAGCTTGGTGGTAGCAATGGTAGCACTGGGTTCTACATCAATGATCCATCTCCCCCTTTCTGGTTCTGACTCAGATTCAAAACCCGCATCTGATTCAAATGCTTTCACCTCAGCCACCAGTGACTTCTTTGAGTGGCAATCAACATTGTTATGCTAGGGGTTGTTATGGAAGTCGCACCACTTCCTAGTATCTTTCTTTGTCTTTCCGTTGTCCTTCTTTTCTTATGGCCTGGACTGGTTTTCCTGAGGCAGTCTGTCTTTTCTCTATCCTTTGTTATACGGGTTGGGGCCGCCCTTTCCTAGATTTTGTTGTGAGGTTTTCCCAGGCCCAAATTTTCGCGTCTTTTTTTTAAGCTTCTGCTCAATTTTGATGGCATATCAGTAGGTCGTGCCCAAGGATGAGATGTCCAGAAACTTCATTTTGGCCTGGATGTATCTATGGAAACTATTGTGATACTTGAGCACCAGATGTTGCTTAGAATATTTGATACCCATCTTGGTTCGCAAGGTATGGAATATATTTGTGAACTCCGGCACTGGTTGGTCTCTTACCTGCCGCAGTGTGGTCCATTTTGTATAGAAGTCGTCATAACTTCCAACATGGTAGTATTGTTCCTTAATAGCATCCCTAAAGGACTCCCAAGTGACCATGACTATAAATAATGAGGGTTCCTCTTTTTCCTTTTGCTCACAAAATGTTTCCCACCAATCTTTGACATGGGGAATGACTTTGAGGAGAGAAAAAGTAATATTTTCTCTATTTGAGAAGTTATGGACAGAGAATACCCTTCTAGCAGATTCAACCATTTGTCAACAACATCTGTATCTATCTAACCTTCAAATATAGGAATATCAAAGTTGATTTGTACCTTGAAGGGGGTGGCGCCTCCATTTGAGGAAGATGCATCGCCTGTTGGTAGTCGCCGAAGGATTTCGACAAAAATATCCATCATCTCGTTCCTCTGTTGCGTGAGGGATTCCTCGAGCAAAATTTTGAAGGGATATCCTAGTCCCTTCATATTTCTTTTCTCCCACCATGAGAGGTCGTTTGGGCGTGCGAGAGATTTTTTCCTCAAGAGAAACAAGCTTGAGACTTAATTCTTTGTGTGCTGACCTCGTTGGGGACATGCATTAAGAACGATAAGGAGAAGACCACTATGATACCATTGATCCAAATTTTATGAGCATACCAAAATGAATACAAATTATTATCAAAATATGCTTAACACAGAATAACATATATAAAGTAAAATTGGTTTCTATTCAATAAGGAAATAAGTTGAAATTGTAAAATGTAGCGGAAAACAAGTTTACTAGAATGGTGGTGGCTTATCTCTAAGAAGAGATGTGATGGTTGCACTCATTCTCCAGAAGATGATTACAATGAGGATCTCAAGGAATTTTTATAATAAATAGGAATGTCAAAAACCCTAGAGATCCAAAAACCTAACCCTGGGAGACGAAGCACAAAAAATCATGTGGGCGTTTGGGTAAGTTAGTACATCAACTTCTCGGGGTTGTAACATTTGCATACGATCTTCGTTTTAGGCACAGGATAGCCCGTTGGAAAGGTCTATCCGAAGAATACACATGTTACTTGTGGTGATCCCTTCATATGTTAACTATGGCAAGCCCTAAAAACATTGTTTAGGGCCTCAAAACGACCCCAGAAGTCAGGGACCCGAAAATTAGGAAAAAATTGTCGAACTAGAAAACTGCCAAAATGAGCCAGTTAGAATAGGTGGGAGGTCACCGACATCCATATGGATCATACCCACTCATCCAAATATCCTCATTCAATGGTAAACACTTGACTGAGGACAAGTAGGGCCCACATGTCTCTCCACGACACATTCTCGATTAGTTGGGTAGTCGAGGGTGGGTCCCTTAGATCGAAGGCTAGGAGGGATTCTGAAGGATCTGAAGATCGACGGTCCACGTCACTTTAGAAGTTCAGCATTCAGGTGTTTGGAGTTTATCTTCCGACTTTCCATCTAGACCATTGTGGATCTATCGCCACATGTACCTAGCATCTACGACCAGGATTTGCTCCAGCTTGTAGACCTTCAGGGGAAACTCACGCATCTCTAAATCATATAATACCCAGACTCTCGGATAACCTTTTATCTCTGGATACGTGTCCCTCCATTATCAATGGTCTATATCAAATCTACGACTCTGGAATTTGGGATTTTTGGCACTAGACCACTCCTACTCCCCCGAAGTAGCACTTCGTCGAAGCACTTAATGCCTCACTTCCTACGTTCGATCTAATGGCTAAGAGAGATCCACATTGAATCTCCAGATCGACGACCCTCATCAATTCATGACTTCGGCCTTCAACACTTTTCAAGGGTTGTGGAGTCATGAGTCTCGAAGTCCCGAAGCTGAAAGAGATAGCTCCTTTCGGACTAGCGTAGGGTTCCTAGGCCCTAGTTACATGGGTCCTTTGGGAATTATTGGGGGCTAAGTGAAAATCTCTTTTTGCAGCAAAGGGGTTAAGGAAACGGGCCTAAGCCCTCATTTAGATGGGTGGTTAGTCTGAAGGGAAATTCCCTTCTCAAACAGAGATGAAATTTGACATTCCTGCTAAGGCAAATTCAAAGGATCAGCAAGACTTAGGTGTTTTAGTTACTTCTTTCCAGACTCTCCTGAGGACTCACATCCCAAAAATATCTAACAGTTAAACTGAGATAAATCAACAATCGTATAGATATTATAGTTTACAGAAATCAAAGATCATTTCTAATAACTATTCAAATACTAAAAGATTGAATCGTAAACATAGACATTTCATCAACACATCCAATATAATACATAGAGTATGAAAATACTTATCAGAACTGGAAAATGTGAATAAACTACTAAAAGGGGTGCATGTTTCCTCCCAACTATAAGCATAGTCACTCCTAACGAATTTACCACTGGCCACCCCTGAGCTAGACCATGGTGCTCTGAGAGAGATTCTTTCTCCTTGCTCCACAACAGTCAGGGATAGAGGTTACTCTCCTCCTCCCATGAGAACTTGTTAACTGGTTTTCTCTACTCCAAGCAAGGAGGTCTGCATGAGTACTTCCTCAATCACTCATCAGCCTCGTTTATCAACTTGTAGGAAAACCCTGTCCATGGCTTCTTACATCCAGATCGAGCTTAATGTTCATCTTTTTCCTCTCAACTCTAGATTTGGAGTATGCTTCCCTTCTCTTCTCGGGAGAGTGTTTTCTCTACGCTGTTATCTCACAAAACTTTCTTTGTCCCCGAATTACCTCCTTTCTTTCTTTCCTCAGAAAGGTTGCGTGGGTCTGAATCCCAATTCATGGTCAAGCCTGGAAGCCTTACAGATGGGTACCCTGCCCCATCTCCTCATTAACTCTTGAGGATGGCCTTCCAACTACCATCTTGACTGGTAATTTATTTATGGGTCAGAGGACTGTTGAGAAATTAAACCCAGTAGGTATTGATATGGTGAGGGTCATCTCAATCATTCTTGGTTTCCCCTCACCATCTCTCTCATAGCATCCATGGTCTATATTAGCAAACTCCCCCCCCTTTCAGCATTTGTGCAACACATATTCAAATTCTATTAATTATAGAAATTCATACATTGACCCCCCTTTTATACAAATATTCATGAAATCAAACATTCACACATATTTAGTTTGTCATAGTCTCTTGGCCAGTTATAGTTATATTTACAAAATGGGGAAAACAGGGGTATTACAATCCCCTCCCCCTTAAAGGAACAACACCCTCGATTTTTTATCTTTCGATGTGCTCTGTATGTACAGAAGTAAACAAAAATGGATATTTTTGTCTCATGGCATCCTCCATTTCCCATGTAGCCTCATCTGGTCCAAAGTGTTTCCACTGCACATTGACTTGTGCAATGTTTCTATTCATGAGTGGGGTTTCCTTCCTATGTATTATGCATAGAGGTTCTGGAAGGAATTACCTCTCAGGTTCCACCTGAATCATAGACTATTCAATAATATGATTAGAATCATGTGCATACTTCTTTAATAAAGAAACATGGAAAACATTATGGGCCTTCACTGTGGGAGGAAGTTCTATTTGATAGGCCATTGGTCCCACTCTATCCAAAACTTCAAAGGGTCCACAATACCGAGGTGCCATCTTGACACAATCTCCCATCCTCAAGGAGCTTCTCCTAGGTCTAACTCGGAGATACACATGATCCCCTGCTTTGAACTCTCTAGGAGTCCTTTTCATGTCTACATAGCTCTTTTGTCTATCTTGGTCTATCTTCATATTTTTCTTGATATCTGGCCCAATTGTAACTCTGTCTACTAGGTTGTTCTAGTTGATCAAAATGTTGCATTTCCTTCCATAGAGGGATTCAAAAGGGCTCATTTTTAATGACTCTTGATAATCATTGTTGTAAGAAAATTCTACCAGTGGTAGGTAGTACTCCCACTTCTTGGGTTAATGCATTACATGCATCCTCAGCATGTCTTCTAATACTTGGTTTACCCTCTATGTATTCCCATCATTCTGAGGATGATAGGTTGTACTAAAGAGAAATTTAATTTCAAAACCAGAAAACTAAGATTTACAAAAGTTTGAAGTAAACTTTGTATCTCTGTCGGATATAATTTGCTTAGGCATTCCATGCAATCTGGATATCTCTTTTATGAATATGTTGGAAATATCTATTACCTTGCAAATTGACTTGATGGGTATGAAATGAGAATCCTTTCTCAGTTTGTCCACAACTACCATGATGGCATCATTTTGTTTGGTTGATCTTGGTAATCCTATGATGAAATCCATGGAGATGGGTTCCCATTTCCATTCGGGAATTGGTAGGAGCTGCAAAACCCCTACTGGGTGTCGGTGCTCTGCCTTGAATTGCTGACATTATAGACACTTAGTTAATTAATAATCTATGTCCTTTTTCAATACGGGCCAATAGAATAGTTTCCCAGTGGTCGTGATCATTTTCTGATAACCAGGATGACTAGTATATGGTATTTTGTGTAGTTCATCCATTATGAACCTCTTCAAGTCGTCACAATTTGGAATGTATAATCTTCCCTTGTAAGTCAGCAGGTCATCATTAAGCATCTAATAACCTTCATACTTCAGCCCTATGAGCTATTTCTTTAGGTATGATATCACGGTCTTGAAAAATGCATCTGTTTCTTGTGCAGTTTTTACCCTCTCATTGATGTCTGGTTCATTGGTGCTTTCAACTACCAAGTGAAGTACTTTCATACTTCTACTAAGAGCATCATCCACCCTATTCTCCTTTCCTTTGATATGTTTTATTTCAAAATCAAACTCACTAAGGAGAGCCATCCACCTAGCTTGTCTTTTCATTGAGTTTTGGTTGGTCAAACAAATACCTCAATCCACTGTCATAAGTATAAATCTCCTACCTAGGAGGTAATGCCTCCACATTTTTAAAGCATGCACTATGGATGATCCGAAATCGGATCCAGAAGCCTGATAGGGCTTGAAAAATGCTCAAAAATGAAAGTGCTCAGAATCCAACGAAACCAACGCCATTGAGTTCGTCTCGTCTTCCTGATTTCGATGGTATATTTACTTTGGAAAACGGGTTCCGTATGCGAAAGTTATCGCGTTTTGATCGGAAGCCCAAACAGGTAAAAAGTCAAAGGTCAACTGGTCAAAAAGTCAACGTTGATGACATCAGCAGGCTGACTGTGCAGGATATGATGTGGCACTCTCTAGCTGATCGTGATTGGGTAGGTTCGCTGACAGGGCAGACATGTGGCAGGCAACTGGACTAGTCAATGGTTGACAAGTGGCATTAATCCGTCGAATGGGGAGATGCCACGTGGCCCAGTCATGGGCAGCCACGTGGCACCCAGTCATCAGTTGAAGTGGCATGTTTCAAAAAAAAAAAAAATTGGGTCCATGGGATTTAAACCCATGACCACCACCAAGCCCAACACCTTAAGAAATGGTCTTTGCCAATACACCAAATTATTTCTTATGTTGTAAAACCCACATTATAAAATATATTGCAAAGTATTGTATGGAGAGGGGCCAGCGCTTAGCCCTTTGGGCTAGCGCTTGGCCATATGAACCCATATGACCCTGTCAAGGGGGTGCGCTCTGGGCAAAAGGGGGCTTATGCCCAAATTTAACTATAAAGTGGGTTTTATAACCAATTTTTGGGTTTTAATGGTAATTAAGCCTATTTTTAATGGTTTTTGGGAGTTATTGGGTAGTTTTGGAGCCTAAATTTTGGGAGGAAGTTGGACATGAGCAATCAACTTCCCAGCTATATAACCAAGGCCTGTTTGAGGCCTGGGGACAACATTAAGGGGCATTCAGAGCAGAATTGTGCTGAGGAGAAGCCAAGCCAAAACCATTTTGAGGCAGAGAAGCTTTTAAGGAGGAGACGTTGTCGGATCATTTCTGGGAGCTCCGAACATCCGTTTTGTGTGCCATTTTCTTTGCATGGTTCTAGAGATCTAGAAGAACATGACTAGATCTGTCTTGTATCCATTTGGAATTGCAGCGATGTACTTTTGAGCTTTTGAACAGAAATAAAGAAGCCTCCCCCACAGAGAAAAAGGCCCGGAGACGTAGGCAAAGTTGTGTTGAACTCCGTTATCAATCTGCGTGTTATGGTTTGTTGTCTATTATTTCATTTTAGATCTGCATATGTGTATATGGCTATCATAATTCCTCTTCTTTCCTCATTCTTTCACTAAGTTTCTCAAATGGTTAATTAACGCATGAAAAATTAAAACTCAATCATAAGTCATTAAAAGATCCGACGGATCAATGGCATCCAATTCCATATCATGGGTCACATAATTGACTTCATGCTCATTCATTTTTTTGGATTCGTAGAAAATCACATGTCCTTCTTGCATAAGGACTCCTCCGAGCCCTTCCTTGCAGGCATCTGTACACACAAGGAAGTCTTTGTTTGGGTATGCAATCTTCAGCACATGCGCATTGGTTAGAAGGTATTTCATCTATTGAAATATTTATTCACATTCTGATGTCCAAATAAATTTAGCCCCCTTTTTTCTGAAGGGAGGTGATTGGCCAACCAATCTTGGAGAATCTTTTTATGAATCTCCTATAGTATCCTTCCAATCCCATAAAGGATTTGATATCAGATGCATCCTTTGGGGTAGGCCAATCCATGATGGCTTTAATATTGTCAGGATCAACTGCCACTCCTTCCTCAGAAATAGCATGGCCTAAGTAATGGACTTGTTTTTGGAAAAATTCACGCTTACTAAGATTAGCATAGAGTTGATGTTCTCTTAGCACTTGGAGTACTAGCTTGAGATGTTCTTCATGCTCTTCCTTATTCTTGGAATATATTAGGATATCATCAATGAAAACCAACTCAAACATATTCAAGAAATTTATGAATATGTTATTCATTAAGAACATAAAAGTGGTTGGTACATTAGTAAGCCCAAATGGCACCACCACAAATTCATAGTGACCATATCTTGTCCTAAAGGTTGTCATGTGGATGTCTTCATCTTTAATTCAGACTCAATGGTATCCATACCTCAAGTCAATCTTGAAGAAGATGGTAGCACCCCTTAATTGGTCAAACAAGTCATCGATCCTTGGTAAGGGATACTTATTTTTGATGGTCATGTTATTGAGTTGTCTATATGTTATGCACAATTTGAGTGTGCCATATTTATTTTTCACAAACAAGGTTGGTGCTCCCCATGGAGACACACTAGGCTGAATGTAGCCTTTGTCCCACATCTCCTTCAACTATATTTTGATCTCAACTATCTCTGGTGTACTCATTCTATAGGGTGTTCTAAACATTGGCACTACTCTTGGTACAAGTTCTATTTAAAAGTCAATATCCCTTCTTGTAGGTAGGCTTGGTACCTCTTCTATGAATACATAATTATATTCTCTTAATATGGGATGGTTCTCTAGGATGGGTTTGTCATTCTCAATAGAGTTTAGTACTTGTATTGCATACAAGGGACATCCCTTTCTGCAATACTTGTTCACTTGGAGGGCTGATATTTGTCTCACTGAGACAGGATTTTGAATCCCTTGTAGGGTTACCCTTCTTCCTTCTTCATTTTCACACTCCATAGTTTTACTGTAATAGTACAACTTGGTTTTGTGGGAATCCAACCAATCCATGCCAATCAACAGGTCATAAGATCCTAGAGAATGTATGTTTAGGTTCGCTTGGGTGGGAAACCCACTCATAACAAATTGGCATGCTGGTATGACCTCTGTTACTTTTCTTTTGGTTCCAGTGGCTAGTTGTACCAGCCATGATTTAACATGTTTAAATTTTTGCAATTTACATTTATCAACAGTTTGAGGGGAAGCATAACTCAAATTAGAACCAGGGTCAATTAAAATGGAAACGGGATGGTTGGCATTCGTACTTTCCATCTCCACCATTGAATCTTGGTGGTTAGCTTATGTATTATCCAAGGCTGCATAAATTTATGGCAGACTCCTAGCCACATCATTGACTGTGGTAGCCTCTTTTATGTTTTAGACCCTCCCATTTTTATTTTTCCTGTGCGGATAGTCCCTCAGCAGATGTTCCTCTCCACAACCCCAACATTTCAAGGGTTCTCTCTTTGTGTTATCAGTCTTACTTGAAGTTTCTTGGAATGTTTATTTCGACTCTGGATGGAAAATTTTGTGGATACACACTTCTGGTAGGAAGGCTCATCCTAGAGATCTTACTAGGGTTATTAAATCTTGAGGGTTTAAACCCCTTCTTCTTGAATCCCAAATTTTTTTTCTTCTTCTAGTCTTCATGCATTTTTGTCTTACTCTTGAATTTCTGATAGAAATACCTTTTATTTTCGAATAGTATCTTCTAAGGTCTTTGGCTCATCAAACTAAATTTTGTCCCAGTAGGACTGAGGTAAGCCACTAATAAATCATTGCATCTTTACCTTTTCATCCTTTACGTAGGGTACATACCTCATCAACTCGAGAAATTTGTTGATATAATCATCTATGGTGAGTTGTCCCATCTTGAGTTCATAGAACTCCTTGGTATTCCCATCGAAGTACTTTTCTTATAGGTACTTCTTCTTGAAGTATTTCTCAAATTGTTTCCATGACAATTCCTTCTCATGGACTCCTTTCACATTCCTAAGGTCCTCCCACCAAATGGAAGCTTTCCCATTCAGGTTGAAAATGGCTATCCAAGCCTTTAATTTTTCAGAGTATTCATGGACTCTAAAGTACTTCTTCAAGCTAAGTAGCCAAACCTCTTCTTCTTCCCCCTTCTTAATCTCTCCATCGAAGGTGGGTGGTTTGGATTTCTTGAATTCTTCAGGGTCACGACTCTTGGCATGTTTCCTCTTCTTTCCTCTTGTCTGAGAATGGGAACTAGTTTTTCCACTAGAATATTCCTTGGAGTTGTCAGTGTCTTCACTAAAGGAATCTTCCATTGAATGTCTCTTGGCTCCATGTTGGGCCCTCTTTGAGGTGCTCCTCCTGGTGTGGCCACTTTCAAGACCATGCTTTTGTATCTCAGGTGGACTTGGAGTTTTATTAGTATGATGTATGTCCACATTACTGGTAGCTAGACCATGTTGCAGTTGACTTTGTATATCTGATAGACTTTACAGTAGGATTGCATTAATTTATGTCTTCTTTTCTTGCTCCTTGATCAGGCTTTCATTGTCAACCTTATAACTCTCTAATTCTGCCATGAGGCTTCTTAAAGTTTCAACCAAATTTGGAGGGGTTTCCACCACCCTCCTTTCATCATATTATTTCTATATTGTGGGAGCTCTCCCCCAACTCCTGATGTGTCACCATTATTTATGTTGTAGTTCTCTTATTGTTCACTGACTACTTGAATGTTGATAAAACATTTTTTGTTAGTTACTAATATGCCAATTCATGAACAACACATATCATTGCAAGGTGAAGTCAGTTCTTTATTTGGAAACATTAGAAACCTATAATGCAGACTTCCAAAGCATGTATCAACAGTAGAAGGTGGTGTTCCTCTCTTCAGTAGAGGTTCAAAAAGAAAAATTATATAAGGGGGTAAGGTAAGGTGTTACCCCATAAGTTCTCTAATAATATTTTTTTATGTGACTCGTGCATGAGCCCAAGAAGGCCAATTGTTGTTTCCATGCTTTGATACCAATTTGTAACACACCCTGTTAAATTTGGCAGCATCAACAACCATTCTCCAATGAGAGGCCATATGGGCCACCCTGAGTCTAGACAGGGAGATTTGGAGAATCAACCAGTCTTGTGAGGTATTGACAAAATCCAGGGGAACGTACAACCTCTATGAGTCAAACCAAAATTCAAGATGAACAAGATTCTATGTGACTCTAAAGAAAAAGTTAGGGGGAATGTACAACCTCTGTGAGCATAGACAATCTAGTGAAAAAGTCAGGGGGAACATACAACCTCTGTGAGCATAGACATACTAGTGCAAAATTTAGGGGTAACATACAACCTCTGTGAGCCTATTCAAACCTTGTGATCCATGAGAAAAAGTCAAGGCATCTAGCAAAAGTTAGGTTGAATATAAAATTCCTATGAGCTAGAAACAAACAATATTCCTAATATTGCAAATGATATAAATGTATTGATCTAGTGCGTTGGCACGTGTAGCATTATCCACCATGAAGAGAATTTTGAATTTCCTTGTAAAGAATTGAGTTGCAATTGAAGTCTCAAGTATAGTTCTATTTTTGAACTAAAGTGTAATGTTGAGTTGTAACTGAAGTCTCAAGTCTAGTTCTATTTTCGAATTAAAGTGTAATGTTGAGTTGTAACTGAAGTCTTAAGTCTAGTTCTATTTTCGAACTAAAGTGTAATGTTGAGTTGCAACTGAAGTATCAAGTCTAATTCTATTTTTGAACTAAAGTGTAATGTTGAGTTGTAACTGAAGTCTTAAGTCTAGTTCTATTTTCGAACTAAAGTGTAATGTTAAGTTGTAACTGAAGTCTCAAGTCTAGTTCTATTTTCAAACTAAAGTATACCAGTCTCAAGTCTAGTTCTATTTTTTCACTAAAGTGTAATGTTGATTTGTAACTGAAGTCTCAAGTCTAGTTCTATTTTCGAACTAAAGTATACCAGTCTCAAGTCTATTTATATTTTTGAACTAAAGTGTAATGTTGAGTTGTAACTGCAGTCTCAAGTCTAGTTCTATTTTCGAACTAAAGTGTACCAGTCTCAAGTCTAGTTCTAAGTTCGAACTAAAGTATGAAGCTGAGTTATAATTAAATCATGCAAACAAGTTACTATTTTGATCCTCTCCACTTCATCCTATATAAACATAGGTCGACCCCTCTCTTCAACACAGTTTGGATATGTAGGTTAAGGGTGAAGCAATAGAGGTACATATCAGTGATAAATAGGTAGCATACCAAAGTTGCATATCAGAGGTGTATATCAGCAGCATATCAGTGTTGTATACCAACAATAGAGGCAACATATCAGAGGTGTATTTCAGCAAGGTCTCTTAGGTATTTGTCGGGTTAGAGTCATCTTGGCAAGCCCTTTAAGAGAAGAACATTCATGGTGGATATTTGTAAGTGATATTACATTATTAATGCAATAAAGGAATATCGTTTGTTGGGGGTTTTCTCCCTGTAAAGGGTTTCCCCATGGTATATGTGTTGTTGATGTGCATGCTTAATTATCTACATAGTTATTTCTATTTGGTTATGATTTGGAACTGTTGAAGTGTATTAAGATGGAATCAAAGTATTAAAGAAAATAAAAGAATTAATCTGCATAAGAAATCAAGCTCATAATTTAACATGGTATCAGAGCTTAGGGTGTGTTAAACATGTTGAAGTGTAGCAGCAGGTACACAGAGATCCAAGATAGCTTGATTAATTTTCCAGTGTGAATTTCATGGCATCCTCCATTTCAGTCAGCGTCGAGGATAGTGTCGAAGGAGCTACTAACTTCAATGTGTGGAAGCTCCAGATAACAAATATCCTGCAGGAGAATGATCTTGAGAAGTATGTGATCACAGTGGTGGAGGAACCCATGAATAATGTAGGAAGAGAGGCCTTCAGGAAGAGTCAAGCAAAGGCCAAGTGAATCATCTTTGACTCAATCAAAGATAGTATAATTCTTGCAATGACTTCGTTAATGACTGCCAAGGCCTGTATGGATACCTTGGTGAATCTGTATGAGAAATAGGCTCCAAGTCAGAAAAGGACACTTAAGCACAAGATTAAGTATTTGAAGATGGAGAAAGGTGAATCATTGGCATCTTTATATTCCAGGATAGCCCAGATCAAAGATCAGTTTTTGGTCACAGGGGTGACATTGGATGATGATGATTTAGTGCAAGCCATTTTTTACGGTCTTCCTTCTTCATGGGAGACCTTCTTATCCAGTGTAAGTGGGAGAGAGATTTATCCCATGTTTAAGAGGTTATGGCATGATTTCCTCTGGGAGGATATTCGCACAGCTATCAAGAGTGACCCAACGAAAGAAGAGCACTCAGCTTTAGCATCGAGATTCAAGGGAAAGAAGAAAGGCACTTTCCATAAAGGCTCTCAGAGGAAGCCAAACACCAAAGGTACATTCAAAGGAAATAATAATAATACACCTAAGATTAAATGCTTTAGTTTTAATAAGTTGAGTCATTTTTCTAAAGATTGTTGGTTTAGAAAGAAATATCCAAGGAAAGGGAAACATCATGCCTCAACTCCTGAGGATGATGAATCCAAAAGAAACCATAAAATTCCTTCTAATGAGAAAGAAAATATAAAAGAATATTACTTGGTTTCTTCCTTATCCAGTTTAGTTTTCACGGGGTCAAAGACTTGGTTAGTAGACAATGGTGCATCAAAGCACATGACAGGGTACAAGGAGATCCTCTCAGATTTCGAGACAAAATCTTTTGCAGAGAATGTTGAGCTTGGGGATGACAAATGTTACAAGATAGAGGGAGCAGGCTCTATCTCCTTCAGATTGGAATCTGGGGCTAGACTTCATGTTGATGAAGTATTATATTTTCTAGGGCTCAAGAAGAATCTATTATCATTTTCAACCCTTGAGGAAAAGGGATATTGGGTGATCTTCAAGGACAGGAAGAAACTACTATGGGATAAAGGTAGCCACTTAAGTACAGAAAAACCCATTGGAACTCGCAGTGGAAAATTGTACGTTGTGTCGGGACAGTCATTTCAGGCATTTTCTCATTACGTGACTAGCTCCAGCGATTTGTGGCACGGAAGAGTTCGACATCTTCATTACAAAGTTGTTCCATATATACAGAACATGGTATGTGGCGTGCCCTCTATTTATCTTAGTAAAAACAAAATTTGTAAGGGATGCATGCTAGGTAAAAATATAAAGAAAGAATTTCCTAGTAGTGACAACAGAGCTCAAGGCATCTTAGATCTGGTTCATTCTGATGTATGTGGTCCCATGTCATCTCCCTCACTCATTGGTTGTTTGTATTATGTCATTTTTATTGATGATTACTCTAGAAAATGTTGGATATATTTCCTTAAAGCTAAAAGTGACACATTTGATAAATTCAAAGAGTATAAATCCTTTATTGAAAAGTAGACAGGGAAACACCTCAAAATCCTTAAAATAGACAATGGAGGAGAGTTTGAATCTCTCTAGTTTGAGGATTTCTACAAGTCAGCAGGAATCAAGAGAAAGTGGACCGTGCCATATAACCCTCAGCAAAATGGAGTTGCTGAGAGGAAAAAAAGGACAATTTGTGAGGCAACGAGAGAAATGATGTTTGACCAAGATCTGCCAAATTCTTTATGGGAAGAAGTTACCTCCACTACCGTGTATATTCCGAACAAGTTTCCACATCCTATCTTGAAGGACAAGAATCCTGAAGGGGTCTTCTCAGGGATCAAACCTAAAATAGGGCATCTAAGGATATTTGGGTGTCCTATGTATATTCATGTCCCTAAGGAAAAGAGGAAAAAGATGAAAATATCAAGCAAGAAAGGGGTTTTTTTGGGGTACATTGAGAAATCCAAGTTGTAACACACCCACGATGGGGAATAAAATGTTTTGCTTTTCTTAAAGGACAGATTCTCCATTCATGGTTTCTAATTTGGAAAGTCAAGGAACCAGTTCGAGCTCTCGGTCAAGGATCTTCGATTATGAAGCCAAATGACTCTCTGAGACCCTGATGGTCTCACTCTGTAATTAAACGCAGACCCTTTCGACTTTCAGGTGCAGGTATAATGGTACCCCAAAACCTTCCCTTCGCACTTCGGGAATCTCTGAGTTTAGGGGCTAGCCCCTTTTCTAATAAGCCTCTCCTTGAGGTGACCTTGGGCGATAACCTCATGCAAACACAATTACAGGCACGGCCAAAGGCGGTTTTAAACCAAACTACCTTTCGGCCTGAAATTCTACTCGAGCCTCCACGTGTCCTTTCTTCAAAATCGTGGTTTGGATTGTGGCCCGCCCTCAACTTTTTAAAGTTCACGCATATTCGATCCTCGCAATGCTACAGGAACGTCGATCTCACGATCTTGACACTGCCTCTGAACTGACAGCTCAGATCTATCCCTTTCAAAGTTGCGGATCAGATCTAGCCTCTTTCAAATCAGCAACTGTGATTTGTTTCAGAATTCCAGACTTTGAAATTCTCAAGTCTAAAACTTTCCTTTCTTTTGTACATCAATCTTCCAGAGTCGAAAATTTGCGAACACCTATCCTTCTCAATCAGCGGCTCTTCCTCTGCTTTAGGGGTTTGACCTTTCAACTAGATCAATGGTCACGTGTCCCTTTTCTTGATCAACGATCGAGATTTCCTTCAAGTCTCCGGACTACTGAGATCTCAAATATCAAACTTCACTTCCCCTCGAAGTAAGCAGATTCCTGTCGCGTTTCCACATGAATCGGATGGTTGAGGCTTGCTTTGGGTCTTTACCCGAACTCTACAGATTTATCCCACCTTTCCTCTTGAGCTAATGGCTATGAATTACTTCAGGACTTTACCCAGAATCCACCGATCTACGCCACGTCTCTTCTGGATTAGATGGTCCAGATTCACCTTGAACGATTCGATGCTTGAGAATTACTTCGGAAGATTTGACGACTGAGATCTACTTTGGATGATCAGACGGTTGAGATTTACTTCATCTCTCCAGCTCTCAGAACTTTGAAAGTCTCAAATCTCAACTGAAAACTCTAGAACAAATTTCTCTGAAGTCCACGATCTGTCGCCACATGTCCCTCTGGATCTGGCGGTCCAGATTCACTTCGGGTCTTCAAGGTTCAAGAATCTCAATTTTCAACTGAAACCCATGTGCAATTCACCCAGATCTCGCAATCTATTAACGCGTGTCCTCTCTAAATCAATGGCCCTTGTCTCCTTCAGGACTTCAGCCTTCAGAGATCTCAGATCTCAGTTTTCCTCACTCTTTGTTTCTCCCAAAACAGTTTTACTCGAAGTCCGTGATCTGATGACATGTGTCCTCCCACAGATCTACGGTTCCCACCTACTTCAATTGTTCAGGATTCGACAATTTCAAACTCTTCTCCTTTAGGTCCTCCCAGAGTTCACGATCTGTCGCCACATGCCCTTCTAGATCTACGATCCAAATTCTCTTCGGCCTTCTAGCTCTTCAGCTTTCGGGGCTTCGGGAGTTTGTCTCACTCCTCACTTGGAAACCTCTGAAGTAGTTTTCCTCAAATTCTTTGATCTATCGACACGTATCTCCTATCGGCTAATGGATAGGATCTACTTCGGCTCTTTGGCTTTTAGAAGTTTCAAGTTTCTACGCACTCATTTCCTTCTGAAGTGCGTTCGTCCGAAGACTCTGATCTATCTACACGTACCCCTCCTTGTGATAAACGACTAGGACCTACCTTGGGTCTTTACGCGGAGTCCACAGACTTATGCCACCTGTTCTCTGGATCCAACGGCTGACGTTTACTTCACTCTCCGAATTTTGAGAGTCTCAAATCTCAATTGAAACCTCTCAAAGCGATTATCTGAAGCTTACAATCTACATACATGTGTCTCCTAGTGAGGAATGGTCAGGATCTCCTTCTCATGACAATGAACAGTCCCAAACTACTTTGGGACTTTGGTAAGTCCACTCTCCTGCGTGTGCGAAGCACCAAGGCTCGGGCACCTTGCTTCAATCAGGAGGATATGGGTCCTATTCATTGTTATCCAACAACCACTGCCGCTCCTCCTCGTGATCTTCTGATCTCTTCTGACTTAGAATATTTTCTAAGGGTTCAAAGGCCTCGATCCTTGCCCCTCCTACAGGTTCGTCTCTTGGTCTTCATATGCACACCTGAAAGTGTTATCTCTTTTAAGCTTTATCTCTTTGAGGATTTTTATTTCTCACACACTCCTTGCGTTTCAGGGATATCGTCAAACTCATATCGAAGGTTGACAGTGATCGACGGTTCACAGTAATTGTGGGGCCCCAACATGCATGCTCTTTATCAGAGAGCTCAACCTCCGTAATCTGGAAAGTGTTCACCCAACCTGGTCTAACTGGAGTCGTTGATCTTATATCCCGATGAGATCAATGATGTTAGTAAATTGTGGGCCGTGAACTAGCGCGTCCGCTACTTTCACCTTCACGCTCTGCAATGATTCTCCACCCTCGATCTCCATTCATAGATCGATGGTTCATAGTGATTGTGGGGTCCCACCTCCACAATATGAGAAGTGCTCGCTCGACTCTAGTCTAATCCTAGTTGTTTATCTTCCACCCCCAACGATATCAACGACGTGGGTTGATTGCAGGTCGTGAACTAGAAGGTCCTCTAAATTCATCTTCACACTCTGTAATGATTCCCAACCGTTGATTAAATCGAGAAGTTGGTGTTTTATTCAGTAACTCCAGTGAGTATTTGAGTCGATATGACTGACAGGATGGCCTCTTCTCTCATTAAACGGCTCGCATCCAATTCCGGTGTCAGATTCTTAAGTCATGGGTAGTTCTGGTGACTTGACTTCATCTACCTCCTAGATCTGATGGTAAGGACGGTTCCCAGGCATCCTCAGATATAAGGCCCAGAGTTAACTTCGGGACTTCAGGTCTTCGGGGATTTTACCTCCCTTACGACAAACTTGCTCATTTCTTCGAACTCGTGAAGTCTGAATGACTCCAAGGGTTAACTACCACACTCTTTCCCATATCCAACTGTCACAATAGACCGTGGCTTCTTTGCAATAGATTTCATCCATTCATATTCCAAATGAAGGAACCTTCCCTTTCAATACTTCAGCCTCGCTACTCTTCCTAAGTTTTGTTAACTCTAAAAGGCTTAATATCTTTGCGCTCTTTCTCTTGAACTTAACACTTGGAAAAATCCTTCCACGCACCCCTTACACTCATTCCTCAACTCTAGAACTTAATTGGTTCTCGGTCTCTGCCTACCTCACAGAGAGATTGTGCATACGTGCACTATCTCTCCTGAGATTTAACATACTCCCTCCTCCAAGGGACTCAGAATGACTAGGATTGTCAACATGCATAAATGAAATTGTTCCCAAGGTCGACGAACTCTAAGTTCATGGATCTAGCTTAAGCCACCACAGGGCGCAAGCATTTAAGAATACAAAACATGTCCAATCCATACTTTCTTAAATACACAATTTAAACAAGAATAAAGAGATACAGTATAAAAATTAATCAAACATACACATCCCTGGGTCATTCACAGTATATCCCATTTCATTACATAATTACAGCTTAATTTCACAGGGTATGAGAATACTTATCTATTACAAGTTGCATCTAACCAATTGATTGTGGGTGTGTTCCTTTCCACCCAACCATAGGCTCAAAGGAATTCATTCTTAGCACTCTGGACACACCCGTGCCAATCCATGATATCACTAGGGAATTTACGCCATCTCTCAGAGAACCTCTCTCTATCACAATGACCCTGCAAGGTTTATTGGATGCTTCCTCAGCATCAAGCTCGCGTTTGGGTCCTTTAGGCCATGTTCTCAACACTTCCTTTGGGTTCTCACATCTCCCTTACGAGCTTGTGTTCTCGTCCCATGTATCCTCTATTGTTGTCTCTGTATGTATCTTACCTTCCCTCCTCTGGAAGGTTTTCGACCTGTCTTGTTCTTTCTGTCAGAAGGAAGCTCGGGTCTGCAGGTCTCTGTGGTACTTCGAGCTGACATCCTGTAGCTAGACCATGCTTCCATTCATGGGGATGGTTGATGATTCAACCACTGGTCCTTTCTTTATTAATTGATTTCCTTCCCTTAGAGATATCATGGCTCGTACTTCAAGTCTTCACCCCCCAACAGTCAGTTATGGGAAGTTTAACAATAATACATTTACATTGTCCACATGCCTTAGGATGGCAATCCTATTTTATGATTAATTACAAGCTGGGGGAAACAAGGGTGCTACAATTCCCTCCCCCTTAAAGGAACATCGTCCTCGGTGTTCTTTCTCAAAAACACCTATCATGTCTTTCTCATTCACTTGTTGCAGAAATCTTGATCCTTCTTCCTTGGTCAGGTCCTTTTTCAGACCTTTAATATTGGTCACCTGATTTCAATAATTATTGGACAACAAGCACGTTAATCATAATCTTATGCGAAAACATTGCATAAAATTTCTAGGAAAATTTCGTAATCTTAGCACAATAATTATCTGCGCAGTTTGTGGATTTGTATCCACGTGGTTGTTTTGTTATCCAGGCTCATTATTTTTCCTTGACATACCCATTGGGTGCATGATCCCCATCAATAGTTTACAATAACTATCAAGGTTTCATCTTCCTTGTGGTAACTCACCCTCCAGGCCCAAGTTCAGGCATCCCCTTCTCTACTATACAGTCCCTTGGGTGATCCATATTGCCTTGCCAAGGTTTTCTCACACAGGAAGAACTACCCATCGTGTGCATGATCCCAATATTTTACAAGGACTATCATGGTCTCCTCTTCCTTACGGTCACTCACCCTCCAGGCCTAGGCTCAAGCATCCCCTTCTCTACTATATAGTCCCTCGGGTGATCCATCTTTCCTTGCCAAGGTTTTCTCACACAGAAAGAATTCCAGAGACTCTATCGAGTCTTACAGTTAAGGCATCCCTCATATTTTCTATGGTGAGGCATCCCTCTAGCTTGTGTTACCTCAACACAACATATTCTAGGAGATCACGGCTTACCACGGGGTTCTCATGGCTCATCAATAGCCATTTTTCATGCTTTTACAGTTTGATAGCCTTCCGTCTTAGCTAAAGTTAGGGACTAAGGTTACTCTCCTTCACCTGGCACCATAATAGATAGGGATGAAGGTTACTCTCCTTCTCCCGACACCGTAATATATAGGGACGAAAGTTACTCTCCTTCTCTCGACACTGTAATAGATAGGGGTGAAGGTTACTCTCCTTCTCCCAGTACCGTAATAGATAGGGATGAAGGTTACTCTCCTTCTCCCGGTATCGTAATAGATAGGGATGAAGGTTACTCTCCTTCTCCCGGTACTGTAATATATAGAGACGAAGGTTACTCTCATTCTCCCGGCACCATAATAGATAGGGACGAAGGTTACTCTCCTTCTCCTGGCAATTCATTATTTACATATCCAAACAAACTGTTAGTCTCTATTTCATGCAATCAGATTATACTCTTTCCCATAGTTCTCCCTCAAACCCAAGAGCTCAGTTTCTCATCTCTTCTCTCTTCACAGATCTTTCCCTTTTTACTTGTATCACAGGTATACAAAAATTCATGATATCATAAATTTTAAATTCAAAAAAAAATTCTTGTAAATCTGTCACCTGCATATTTCCAAATTCCACATTTTGTTCGCATATTTTTTCCCACAGGCACCAGATTCATAATTATGGGACTTTCCTTCCCATAATGGTTTGGCTCAGCAGGCAATTGGTCTTCCTTATGTCTTACAACGCTGCCATATTCAAGACTCCTTTGCTTCCTATACTTTCAATATTCCTTGTAGTTTGGCTCAGTAGGCAGTTGGTCTTCCTTATGGGCTTACAATGCTGCCATATCCAAGACCCATTTCCTTCTACAATTTCAACATTCCTTATCCAAACAAATTTTTATTTTTCGTGCACATTACCTCTTCAAATTCAAGCATACTAACAGTCCAAGTCATTTTCATCTATTCAAGGATACCAAGAAAAAGGATACATCATCCCTTACCTATGCATCATTTCAGGCTACCAAATTTTTCAAAATGTAATTCAGATATCAATTGATTTTAATGAATGCATCAACATTCATGACCACATTCATACCCAATGCACCCTTGCATTGATTTTAAGTTTCCCATATTTTTCGACAAGTAGTTTTCCATGGTGTGTTGGATTTTATCCAAGCTTTCCACCATATGGATTATTTATTCTCATTCATTGTTGCAGTAGGACTATGCTTGTGGCTACAGGATCATCATGATCCCAATTTAGTACATATGAAACTACAAGTTTCACATGAATTCCTTTAAGCATTCCTCCCTCATTAATAACCAGGGTGCCAACACTCATGGCCACCCAAATTTGGTTTTCTCTAACACCTATACAATGTAAGTAGAAATATTGGAAGGTCCTCCTTCCTCAATGGTAAATCCATTGTCTATCCTTTATGCAAACATGCATTTCCTGAAAGCGATTCCATGTAACGTATTATCTATGAGCACTTTTGTTTCCAATTGTTCCTTGATTGGTCCATGTATCCATGACATATCAGTTCATGAATTCTTCTAAGGATTACAATCAGTCTTTACTACCAGAGGTTCACACCTCCATCATTTAGGTTCTCCTTCCTGAATCATACCCTACTTGGGTATCCAAGGCACACAGTTGCCTTTCAACGTTCCATACATAACAATAAGACCGTAAAACATTACAGAAGGGATTCTTACCCAATCCTTTCATACCTTGTGCCACATAGGCATGAACATTTGTTTATATGGGTTTTGGCTATCAGCACCCCCTCTGATATTATCCCATCAGTGGTGCTCTATGGGGAATTTTAAAGTCCCTTCAACAATATTTCAACAATAACCTTCTCATAGTCATCCTATGATTGAGTTTGTTCATTATTGGAAACTGTCTTTCTCAACAGTTCCAATCTATTTCATTCTACACATGACATACTTCATAAACACATTAGTTGTCATGTAAATTAAAAATGCAAGTACCATAGCATTTAAATTAATAAAACATTTTCAGACATGTCCTAGCATATTTGTATGCACTTCATCACATTATCCTTAATGTTTTCATGAGTTCAATACAGATAGTTCTCAAATGTTTCTGCAGTAATACAATCCTCATCACTATGGTGTCAAAACATTTACTTTCATCAGTGTACTAGCTTTCTCATCCTAGAGAAAAATAATAATACACAACAAGAAAAGAATTGAGGGCTCTCCCCTTCTTCAATTTTTTTCTACATCACCTAGGACTTTTCAGTCTAGCTGAGTTATTTCTAAGGCCTCACTGTCTTCTCTCTACTTTTGCAATTTACTCCCTATTGGGATATTCTTGTTATTTTCCTTGAGCCACCTTAGTTAGGCCTCACCCTAATCCTTTTTGGAGTACAAAAACATGATTTAATAACAAACTTTTATTTTTTTTGTTCATAACGGATCATCAACCTGTGCATACTGCACATTACCATTCGGTTATCAAAATGGTCAATATTCATTTATTAGTCTTCTATTCATTACATGATGTTTTTCAAAATGTAATCCAAGATTCTAGTGTGTGTGTGTGTGTGTGTGTGTGTGTGTGTGTTCATATAAGTGTATGGCTCCCTGCTTAATTCTCAGCAGTCATTAAGGTTGTGACTTTGTTTTCCTGACATAGTCTTCACAGAGTTCCCCCACAGGGAACTTCTTTAGTATGCAACTTCCTTATTGCATATCCATCACTATTTGTGATGGCCTCAGTCTTGAGTTAGCTTCAACAGTTTACTAAATATCCCATAAGGAATATAAACATGCATCTTTGTAATGTACCCAAATTATGTATCCATACATATTCTAGTTTTGTTAACTTACATCATACCTGTGCACCACTTGCACGTTTAATATCAGTCATACCTAACTAGTATTAATATCAGGCTTCATATTAGGAAGATCCATAATGCATTAACCCATCCACTCAAGCATGATTAAACAAAGATAAGTATTCATCATGCTAGCTTATTGCTTTCACTTTTTCCATGTCATTCACACACATGGACATATCTGTCTTCTATATCCTTTTCCCAAGGATATTCCAATCATCCTTATGATCATGTATACACATTCGTGTATAAGTAGGTGCATCTCTTGCACCTTTTTACCTCATGCAATCACTTGATAGTCTAATTTCATCATTAGTGTCCTTTAGTTTGAGATTTCAGTCACTTACACGACTAATCTCACAGTCATATCTCATATTGATGTTTCCTTTTCTCAAGGCAATAACCAACTAGGGTCACTTTCCTCTTTATGCAACAACATCTAGCAAGAAAACCTTCTTGCCTCAACATCCATAGGGTTTACCCATATCACTTTCATTGGTCATGAGGATTTATATTGATCCAAGGGATCAAATTTTGCTCAAAATTCAAAGTGCTCGGAATCACTTCAAATCGAACAGGAGCATAGACCTCATCGTCACGAACCCAACGCAACTCATTTGGGTTCAAACGGACGTCGTATGAGAGACATATCATGTTCTGTTCAAAACGTCAAATAGGTAAAAAAAAAGGATGTTGACTGTACAGTCCATACAGTCCGTACGGATGTTGATGTGGCATGTCCGTACGACACGTGGAAAAGATGAATTGGAAGGACCGTATGACACATGGCATTCATTGGTTGTTAGATGTGGACGAATGATATTGCGACATGTGGCAGTTTTTGATTGGTTGTACGGTGCCACGTGGCCCAGACATGGGCTGCCACGTGGCACCCCATTTTTTGGTTTGGTCGTTCAAAATTTTATGTAGTTCGTGGGATTTTAACCTCGAAGCTCCAACTCAACGCAAAGCTTTGGCAAGGGTTGGGATACCAACGTGCCCACATGGTAGTACTTACCATATAATGGTTTTAAAATTATTTGAATTTGCACATGTGGGTAGTTGGGGCGCATCCGCGCTGGGGCTTAGCCCCAGCCCCCGGTCGTATATATGTTACCATATGACCCTTTGTCACACTGTATGCACACGCGGATTTGGATTTTGGTTCAAACGGTTATACAACCAACGCCCGCCACTTGTCATGATAACATTTGCTCTTAAAGTTTTGGCCCTTTTTTATTTAAATGCGTGGTCATATGGGTCACACGACCACGGCCTTGGCGGTTAGGGGCTAGGCACACCCATAACCATCCTACAATGTGCACCATTTTTGCGGTTGCGCCCGGTGCTGAGTTTTAACACATAAAAGCGCGTGGGGGCTAGGTTGAGGAAACAAGGGTGCATTTTGGCGATCCAGAGACAGCAAGTTTGAAGGGGAACTTCCAGGAAGCCTATCTTCTTCAATTTTTGGCCAAACGAGGTGCCGAAAAAGCCTATCTAGGGGTTTTAGGAAGTTCTAAAGCCATTGGAGTTGTCTATTTGGAATGTTGAGCATTGTAAAGCACATATTTGAGAACTTTGAGCAAATAATACAAAAGATCCATTGGAAGCTGGACCAGGAGATGTAGCCCAAGAGAGGGGTGAACTCCTTTATCATTTGTTGTGTTATGTGTTTTTTGTTCACTGTTTATTGTTGTTGTTTATATGCATCTTGAATGAGTAATTTCTATAAAATTTGTGTTGCAAAATTTATCTATTTGCATTTTAACACATAAATTAAATCTTGCAAATATTTTCAAGAATACAAGTCTTCTTCATTTTTAGATCAAGTTGGTATCAGAGCATAGGATTTTGAAGACTTGATTATTTGCAAGTGTTTTGTTTTCTGATGCTCACAAGGTTGAAACTCACAAGAGGAGA
>ML804915.1:138041-180812 GCA_009831015.1 Picea engelmannii | reverse complement strand
CATGCATGAGAGTTATGTTGAGCAATATGCTTTAGATACTGATTTTAAAGAAGTATATGAGACTTTGTGTCATTCTAACCATGTTGAGGAATTGGATTACCATGTGCATGATAATATTTTGTATCATCTTGGCAAGCTATGTAATCCACAGGGTGAAAGAATCAACATAATATGAGAAGCCCATTCTTCTCTTATTGTTGGTCACTTTGGTGTAGGCAAGATAGTGGCTAATTTGCAAAGGTACTGCTATTGGCCTAAAATGAATGAAAGTGTTTCGAGATATGTTCGAGGATGTTCATTATGTGCCACAAGAAAACCTAGAAATCGAAAGTTGGGTTTGTATACTCCACTTCCGGTTCCTTCTCGTCCTTGGGAAAGTATTTCTATGGACTTTGTAGGAGGTCTACCTATGTCTAAATGAAATCATGATTATCTTTATGTTTTGGTTGATCGATTTAGCAAAATGTGTATTTTGATGCCTTGTAAGAAGCATGTTACAACTAAGCAAACGGCACAAATCTTCATTCAAAATGTTTGGGTGCATTTTGGATTGCCTAAATCCATTATTTCTGATCGGGATTCTCGATTTATTGGAAGTTTTTGGTCGAGCTTAAGGGAACTCATGGACACCAAAATGAAAAAGAGAACATCTTTTTATCCGCAAATCGATGGTCAAATAGAAGTGGTAAATAGAACAGTGGTGCATCTTCTTCATGGTTATTGCAGCAAGCATCCTAAACTTTGGGATGAGCATTTACACTACATTCATCATGCTTACAATCAAGCTAAGCACTCTTCAACTCAAACGTCGCCATTTGAAGCATGTTTTGGCTATTTGCCCAAATCTCCTTTAGATTTTATCTTTGAGAAGGATATTGCTATTGATGGTCAATATGACATTGATAGGGCAGAAAAATTCATTGAACAAATTCAGTCGATACAGCAAATGGTACAAGAGTAGTTGGAAAAGAGTCAAGCCAAGTACAAGACAAGACATGACAAACATCATGTTGATCATAGTTTCCAAGTTGGAGATGAAGTTTGGCTTTACATTAGTAAGGAGAGGCTTAAAGGAGAAGGTAAAAAACTAAAACCAATTTGATATGGTCCTTTCAAGATTCTTGACAAGATTGGTAACAATGCCTTCCGTTTAGATTTGCCTCCTTATATGCAAATGTATGCAGTTGTTAATGTTGAGAATTTGAAATTGTGTGAGCCTCCTTTGATTGATGATCAAGGAGAGCATGTTCAGATTCCTTCTATAGATGATTTTCCCCCAAAATATCTTACAGAACTGCATGAAGACACCATCCTTGACAAGAGAATGAGAACTTCAAAACGAGGAAATGTGGAGTATCTTCGAGTTGGTCTTAAAGGCACAAATCCAAGCAAAGCCAAGTGGATTGAGGTTGGAAAGGTGAGGGAGCTATACCCTCATATTTAGATAGACTGAAAATAGTCTTTTGGAGGTCCAAAAGCTTTCCAATGGGGAGGTGTGATCCAGGGGATCAAATTTTGCTCAAAATTCAAAGTGCTCGAAATCGCTTCAAATCGAACAGGAGCGTAGGTATCGTCATCACAAACCCAACGCAACTCATTTGGGTTCAAACGAACGTCATATGAGAGAGATATCGTGTTCTGTTCAAAACGTCAAACAAGCAAAAAAAAGGGATGTTGACTGTACAGTCTGTACGGATGCTGACGTGGCATGTCCGTACGACACGTGGCAGAGATGAATTGGTAGGACCATACGACACATGGAATTCATTGGTTGTCAGATGTGGACAAATGATATTGTGACATGTGGCAGTTTTTGATTGGTTGTACGGTGCCACATGGCCCAAACATGGGCTGCCATGTGGCACCCTGTTTTTTGGTTTGGTCGTTTAAAATTTTATGTAGTTCATGGGATTCGAACCCCAAACCTCCAACTCAATGAAAATATTTGGCAAGGGCTGGGCTGCCAATGAACCCACATGGTAGTACTTACCATATAATGGTTTTAAAATTATTTGAATTTGCACATGTGGATAGTTGGGGCGCGTCCGGGCTAGGGCTTAGCCCCAGCCCCCGGTCATATGTACATTACCATATGACCCTTTGTCACACCATATGCACACGCGGATTTGGATTTTGGTTCAAACGGTTATACAACCAACGCCCGCCACTTGTCATGATAACATTTGCTCTTAAAGTTTTGGCCCTTTTTTATTTAAATGTGCGGTCATATGGGTCACATGACCATGGCCTTGGCGGTTAGGGGCTAGGCACACCCATAACCATCCTACAGTTCGCACCGTTTGTGTGGTTGCACCCGGTGCTGAGTTTTAACACATAAAAGCACGTGGGGGCTAGATTGAGGCAACAAGGGTGCATTTTGGCGATCCAGAGACAACAAGTTTGAAGGGGAACTTCCAGGAAGCCTATCTTCTTCAATTTTTGGCCAAACGAGGTGCCAAAAAATCCCAGCTAGGGGTTTTGGGACGTTCTAAAGCCATCGGAGATGTCTATTTGGAATTTTGAGCATTGTAAAGCACATATTTGAGCACTTTGAGAAAATAATACAAAAGATCCATTGGAAGCTGGACCAGGAGATGTATCCCAAGAGAGGGGTGAACTCCTTTATCATTTATTGTGTTATGTGTTTTCTGTTCACTGTTTATTGTTGCTATTTATATGCATATTGAATGAGTAATTTCTATAAAAGTTGTGTTGCAAAATTGATCCATTTTCATTTTAACACATAAATTAAATCTTGCAAATATTTTCAAGAATACAAGTCTTCTTCATTTTTAGATCATATATACTCTAATTTTAATATAGAGTAGTAACTATAGCTACCAGGGATCCTACCTGATCCTATTAGATTCCTTTAAGCCCACAAAGGTATTAACCATTATATAATCCATCATCAGTGCCTGAAGTTCCAACTACCCATGCTTAGAAGCAGTGTTACAAACACCAGGTCATCCATCCTTCAAGCTTCAGCTGCTCTTGACAGTACCCTGCCACCTTCATCTATCCACATTCAAGTCTTATTATAAATATTATTTATCATATCCCTACTCCGGTAAGAGTAGTTATCACTTTGACAAAGGGCTAAAGAAATTCTTCTGCTAAAATTCAACAAGAATTCCCAAAATCACAGGTTCAATATGCAGTCCCTCTCCTCAAGGAGTAAATGTAAATAACAATACCTCCTTACGTGACTCGTACATGAGCCCAAGCATGCCAAGTGTTCTAACCATGCTCTGATACCAATTTGTAACACACCCACGACGGGGCATAAAATTGTTTTCTTTTCTTAAAGGATAGATTCTCCATTCATGGTTTCTAATTTGCAAAGTCGGGGAACCAGTCCCACCTCCCACTCAAGGATCTCTGATTTTGAAGACAAACAACTCTCTAAGACGCTGATGGTCTCACTCTGTAATTAAATGCAGACCCTTTCGACTTTCGGGTGCAGGTTTAATGGTACCCGTGACCTTCCCTTCGCGCTTGGGGAATCTCTGAGTTTGGGCACTAGCCCATTTTCTGATAATGCCTTCCTTGAGGTGACCTTGGACGATAACCTCATGCAGACACACAATTTTGGGTGTAACCAAAGGAGGTTTGAAACCAAACTACCTTTCGGCCTAAAAATTTCCTCGAGCCTCAATGTGTCCTTTCTTCAAAACCGTGGTTTGGATTGCGACCCGCCCTCAACTTTTTAAAGTTTCCACATCTTCGATCCCTACAATGCTACGGGACCATCAATCTCATGATTTTGACGGTGCCTTTGAACTGACGGCTTAGATCTATCCCTTTCAAAGATGTGGATCAGATGTGACATCTTTCAAATCGGCAGCTGTAATTTGTTTCGGAATTCCAGAATTCAAAATTCTCAAGTCTCAAACTTTCCTTTCTTCCATACATCAATCTTCTAGAGATGACGATTTGCAGACACCTATCCTTTTAAATCAATGGCTCTACCTCTGCTTCGCGGGTTTGACCTTTCAACTAGATCAACGGTCCTATGGCCCTTTTCTCAATCAACGGTCAATATTTCCTTCGGGTCTCTGGACTTCTGAGATCTCAAATCTCAAACTTCACTTCCCCTCAAAGTAAGTGGATTCCTTCCACGTGTCCACTTGAATCAGACAGTTGAGGTTTTCTTCGGGTCTGTACCCGAAATATACAGATTTATGCCACATGTCCTCTTGATGTGATGGCTATGAATTACTTCGAGACTTTACCCAAAATCCACCGATCTACGCCACGTCTCTTCTGGATCAGACAGTCTAGATTCACCTCGGATGATCCAACACTTGAGATTTACTTCGGAAGATATGACTACTGAGATCTACTTCGGATGATCGGATGATTGAGATTTACTTCGGCTCTTCGGACTTTGGGAGTCTCAAATCCCAACTAAAAACTCTCAAACAAATTTCTCCAGAGCCCACGATCCGTCGCCACACGTCCCTCTGGATCTGGCGATCCAGATTCACTTCGGGTCTTCGGGGTTCGCGAATCTTAATTCTCAACTAAAACCTCGATGTGATTCACCCAGAGCTCGCGATCTATTAACACGTGTCCTCTTTAAATCAACGGCCCTTGTCTCCTTCAGAACTTTAGCCTTTGGAGATCTCAGATCTCAGTTGTCCTCACTCTCTATTTCTCCCAGATTGGTTTTACCGAGAGTCTGTGATATGATGACTAGTTTCCTTCCGCATATCAATGATTCTCGGTTGCCTCGACTATTTAGGCTTCAACGATTTCAAACTCTTCTCCTTCATGTTCTCCCAGAGTGCTTCCACCCGGAGTTCACGATTTGTTTCCACACACCCTTCTAGTTCTACGATCTATATTATCTTTGGCCTTCCAGCTCTTCGACTTTCGGGGCTTCGAGAGTTTGCCTCACTCCTCACATGGAAACCTCTGAATTAGTTTTCCCCAAAGTCTTCGATATATCGACACATATCTCGTGCCGGCCAACGAACATGATCTACTTCGACTCTTCATCTTTCGGGAGTTTCAATATTCTATGCACTCGTTTGCTTTCGAAGTGCGTAGGTCTAGAGACTCTGATCTATCTACACATACCCCTCGTGTAGATCCAACAACTGACCTTTACTTCACTCTCTGGATTTCAGGAGTCTCAAATCTCAACTGAAACCTCTTGAAGTGATTATCCGAAGCTTACAATCTGCTAACACAGGTCTCCTGGCGACAAATAGTCAGGATCTCCTTCTCCTGACAATGAACGGTCCCAAACTACTTTGGGACTTCGGGACTTTGGTAATTCCACTCTCCTCCGTGTGCAAAGCACTAAGGCTCAGGCACCTTACTTTGATCAGGCGGCTATTGGTCCTCTGCGCTATGATCCAATGGCCACTATCGCTCCTCCTCCTGAGATTCTGATCTCTTCCGACTTATAATATTTTCTAAGGGTTCAAAGGCCTCGACCCTTTCCCCTCCTACGGGTCTGTCTCTTGGAATTCATCTGCATGCCTAAAAGTTTTATCTCTATTGAGATTGATCTCTTTGAGGATTTCGATTTCCCACACTCCTTGCATTTTAGGGATCTCATCAAACTTAGATCGAAGGTCGACAACGATTGACAGTTCACAGTAATTGTGGGGCCCCAACAAGCATGCTCTTTATCAGAGATCTCAACCTCCGCAATATGGAAAGTGTTAACGCAACCTGGTCTAACCGGGGTCGTTGATCTTCCAGCCTGACAAGATCAACAACGTTAGTGAATTGCAGGCCATGAACTAGTGCATCTGCTACTTTCACCTTTGAGCTCTATAATGATTCCCCACCCTTGATCTCCATTCATAGATCGACGGTTCACAGTGATTGCGGGGTCCCACCTCCACAATATGAGAAGTGCTCGCTCGAATCTAGTCTAATCCTAGTTGTTTATATTCCATCCCCAACGAGATCAACGACGTGGGTTGATTGTGGACCACTTACACTTGGAACCTCCAAACCAAAGCATTAGTCAATGGATTTGTCAGAAGGGGAGATACATCTTATTCTTTGATGATGTATCCAAGGGAAATCCTGGCCCTGCATTATGTTTTATCTAGGACGACTGAGGAAAATATAATTTGCATGGAACATATGCCAAGCCACCAACAACAAAGGAAAAGCATTAGCAGCTCTAAAAGGACTCCAATTATTGAAGGTATTGATCTCTGGAGCTATTGCTGGTGTTGGAGACTCTACACTGATAATATCTTCTCTCCAAAAATTTGTGTTTCTAAGAAATCACAAAATCAATTGCATTGTGTTCAAATGCCTGCAAGTCTCAAAGTCCTTTGAGCCCCATGAATTGGCTCAAGTAAGTCAAATATTTAACATGAATGCAGATGTCATTTCCCATGAGGCAATAAGTTTGTCTAAGGGAAACATGTTGTCGAATGAAAACCACAAATGGATAACCAACAATCAGAATATGGACTCTAGTCCCCTGAAACAAGATGTAGCTACTAGAGAAACCCAAATAAACCAAGAGAAGCAAAGGTCTCGATCAATAGGGAGTAAACTTACTCTCATGTGGGGTCCTGGGATGCCAGCTTTCTGCATCTTTTGGATGCTTCTTGGCCCCTCCTATGGCTACCCCTTGGCTCTCCAAAGGGGTACCAGCTATCCTTCAATTCAAAGCATTCAACACCTCGGTCATGGAAACAACTTGAAAGGAGTTTCATCCACATGCAAGTTGTAATGGATATACAAATTTGGAGACACATAAGATGCACCTTAATGGAGGTTGGAGGATTACATCATACTTCATTTAAGAGAATCATAGCATGTACATTGTCCTTCTATGAGGACGTGGAATTGATTTGCTCCACCATGGTTAGATCAGTGTCGCAAATGTCTCTGATTTTTCTGATTTTTTCTAAGTTTACGTTTTGCTGATATTTTCCTCATTATTTCCAATAAGTTTCTTTCTAAACCCTCGGAAATATATTGCCCAAAATTATATTTACAACATTAGGTTAGATTTTAAATGAGGGATGAAGATCAGCGCTTGTATCTCCACTAATATCAGTAATACTAAAAATTACCCCTCTAATAATGATGCAGCAAGGTAGGCTCAATATAACAAAGGTCCTAAAGCAAGTTTTAAATACTCTCCCCTGTGTGTTTTATCTTCTTAGTGTGTTAGAAATGGGAAAGGTATTTTTTCCAGGAGCCACAATGGCAGAATTAGGAGTTGATGCATCCATGTGGACAAATGGAGCAGAGGTAAAGTAGCTCTTCAAAGCAGGCATTTTTCTGTTGAATGAGATAAGAGTAAGATTAAGGGGCAAGCTCGAAGAGGTGGAGAGGATGACAAAAATTGCAGTCAAAGGCAAAGGATAACTCTTAGCAGACCAAAAAATATCTTTGAGCAATTAATTCCCATATATATGGAGCTCTCAACCAAATCTAGGGATCGAAGGCCAGAACTATTCACTTTGAACAGAGAATGGATCCAAGAATGAATGAGCAGAGTGGATAACTCGTTTGCTAGAATGGAATACCATTTCAACTGCCTGGAGAAAATGCTGGAGAATGAAGGGAGGTTCCCTTCAAGTAAAGATGAGAAACCAGACAGTAAATCCCCAGGGAATAGCCAGATCCTAAGGGATGAGGAAGAACATGGTTCTGAAAGTACCAACAGTTCCAATCAGAATGAAAATGAATTCATTTAGATTGATAGCAAGGAGAGAAAGTGAGTTGAATGTCTTCCTTGTTCCTTTTGCTGTCTTGTTTCATTTTGTATGGCTCAAAATGGTTTCATTCTATTAAAATTTTATATGATTATTCAGGATCAATGCTGGAATTTCTGTAAAAATGGCTGAGTCAATCATTAATTTCTCTATAAGACCATCAAATAATGCCAGAGTTTTGTACATTTCATATCAGGGTTCTGTGATTGTAAAGATGACAAATGGAAACCAGACTATGGGCAATGCCAGACTGACTGTAAATATTTATAGTAAAAGACATATATATTTCGTTTTTTTTTTTTTAAGAAAACATTCCTTTTCTTGTTAAGAAAGAACCCAGGTCCCTTTGTAAACTGGGAGAGATCTATTTTGTAGCTCTCTTAATTTTAAGTAACTGGAATTTGACATAAATTTCAACATAATCATGTTAGTGAAACTAGGTTATAGTATAGTGGCTACTTACAGGCAGTTTATCAATAACAATTCTTCCACTACAAATATTTAAATTACAGAAAATTGAAATAAATTGTTGGCCATTAATGAAAAAGGTTACACGTGCCTTACCAATTCCTCATTATTGAATCACATATAATTTATATGATTTGAATAGTCATCGTGATATTCTATATGTTACTAATATCATCTCATGTCAAACAATCAATCTGTTTGATTACCCAGAACGCGAGAGAAGGCCAGCTGGACATATTCCATCAATAACTAGGACTAAAGAAGGAAAATCTACATTCACAAATTTTCATTAGGTAGAGTTGGATGACTGCAACTTTTTGGACATAAAATATCAGTTCACAGAGATGCTAGTCTAGTTCCATGAGACTAACCAGCCTAGATCCATCATAACCCCAGAACTATCAAGTGCCGACAAGGATCAAATCTCTTGAGATGATTTTTTTTTATTATTTAATATGGATCTAGGCTGGTTATAGTCTTACTCAACTCCATGGAACTCAAAAATCATAACTTATCTATAGTATTTATATTTATCTGTAAATCTAATATCTCTCTTTTTATCTCTCTATATAGTAGTATTTTAACATAGGTGTATATATCAAATCTCTTTCATATATATAAAGATATTTTTATTTTTTGTTTGTATATATATTTGGCTAACATATAGTATTACTACTATTACTTGTTATAAGTATTATATTTTTTAAGTTGACATATGTTGATGTAAGCATTGCCCACATAACAACATCTCTACCATACTGGACTGTAGAAGCACCTTTTCATGCAACAAGTTTCTTCCTATAGAATGAAATGAGAGCCAAGAACTGTCTTCCACACACTCATTCCAAAATTGAAGTTGTTATACTCAATAGGTAATGTGTTACTTTAGGACTTCTTGCATCAAAAAGAGAAAACTCAAAGCTTAAGAGGGTATCTTCTTAATATTGCAGTCACCGATGTCCCAGTTTAGAGGAGATTACCATAATACCCCCCAGCTTGGCTAGCCACTCTCAAAATTGGTCCAAGATCCAATTTTCAGAGGCAATTTTTATAGAAAGATTCCAATGAGGATGATTTTTCTTTCAAGCACTAGATATGTGAGATTCAATAAGTGCTATGTGCAGAAAAAATAATTCTCATGATAACAAAATCTAGAGTTTAGATGTTGCAATTTGTTTTTCAATATTTCTCCCCTAAAAAAAATAGAAGATAGCGAAGAAATGTGTAGAGTGCCTCTATAAAACGAAATAATTCAGAACTATTGATGCACCAGGAAAGTATCATCACCTTAGCGTCCATTGGAAGGAATGCTTCAATGAAATCCAAACTGGCCCCACCAAATTAAGCCAGTGGAAAACTTAAAAGTAAATATAATAGCATAATCAAAACATGGAACTGTAAGTTTGGATTCAGAATCCAAACATGGAACATATATATAGCCCTAAATTAGTGATCAATGGCTTGTAATGTAATATGTGAATTAAGATATTATGACAGTATGATCTGCAAGGGAGAGACATTTCTCCTTGATCAAATTTAACCCTGAATTGCACCCTAGATGAGCAAACCAAACAATAAATTAATATAAGTAATCACTTTGATGCTCATATGCTACCACAGGAAACCTGAATTGCACCCTAGATGAGAAAACCAAACAATAAATTAATATAAGTAATCACTTTGATGCTCATATGCTACCACAGGAACCCTTCTTTTAGTGATCTAATGCAATTTCGAATTCATTTGGATCTTGTCTTAATAAATTTAGGTCTTGAAGCCTTCCGCTCCATTTTCTCCCTTTTGCGACGAGTTTTTCCATCCTCTGGCTCCTCCTATAACAAAATTGTTAAATATAATGTAACCTCAACAGTCTGACTGTACACTGCCAGCTGTCCTGGCCAGCTGTACTTTCTATTCTTGATTTGCTTGAGCCTATTTAGCTCAGCTATTTTCCCATTGCATTGTACTCCTTCAGACTTACTTCTCATTGTACTCTTCTTCATACATTCTAATATACTGTTTTTTGTTCTATTCTTTCTCTCTGCATTTCTTGCTTCACAATTTATCCAAAATCAGGCAAACTAAGTTATTTTCAACGTATATTCCCTATTCACATACACTGGAAATTTAATGAATGCCAAGTTCCAACACACCGGGGAGCTCTAGAACAATCCCTTGGAAACATCAAAAAGCTTGTATGCAGAAAAAGCAGGGATCTAATTCACACATTAGTCTCAACAAACTTAGAACAACAACACTGCATAGATTAAAAGAGTTATATTTCAGAAATTGCTAATGCAACTGGAAATCATTCATAATGTTCTATACATGTAGGATAAGGTTCATCCTATGATCAATGCAGAAGCAATGACTCCTAAAACATATGATGACTTTTTGAGGTTGATATTGCAAACATTAAAAATCAAAGAAAACTCACAGCAATATAAAAATTAGAAATTATGACTGGGTGTTATTGTTTGACAACAAAATACAATACTACTGAATTCTATGTTAGCAAAATGCTTAAATTTGATGCAAAAGGAATTGCTATGCAACATCGGTATATTACAGTTATGTAAAACTGTAGGTAAAATTATCAACAATCAAGGTCACTGCAAATGCCAAATATGATATGTAACAATTTTGTTCTCCCAGTCTCCTCAGCACATGTTTCTCTCAGGAAGAGATTATCAGACAGTGTATTGAGTCTCAACCCCTTCTTGGTGATCAATGAACTTACTGGGGGAGTCCTCTTCTTCCTCCCCTCATTCTGCTTGTACTTCTAGACCTGATGTGCTCTAATGCTAGCATTTTATGTTCGCGTTCGTCTTATTTTTTATTACTGTTATCTAGCTCTTTAGCTCCTTTGCTTTTTGTAGATTTGTGTTAGGAGATGATTTTGCACTCCTATGTTGTTACATTGGTTGTACTTTTGAGTCCCATTGACCTACTATTGCTGTCATTTGTTGGACATTAAAAAAGTATCTTATCTTATCTGAAAACATAAGTAAATGTGGCAAATTCAATAGGTGAATATTTTGAATCTCTCTACTTTTTTTGATTTGGGTGGTGTTAATTACAATTGATTTGAACATCACCTCTGTTGGTATGGTTGGTCAAGATGTCAACTTGGATTGTATGTCCTAGAAATGAAGTTGGAGGCATTGTCTCTCAAGCATGGCCAAGGAAGCACTCCCCTTGCATATATCTGGCTGGGATGCGATATTTAGACTAAAGGTGGGACCCATAAATTGCACCCCTAAGTAAGTATATGAGGTGGTGACTCCACTAGTTGTCCCTAACGAAAACATGGAACTTTGAGAGGGCCTCTTTGGTTGTATTAAAGATCATGATCTTGGTCTTTCCAAGTTTAACTATCAGCTACCGAGGATCGTAGAGTCGTTCCAAAGCATCAAGTTGCCTATGTAACCCCTCTTGAGTGGAGGCCAACAAGATCACATCATTTGCAAATAAAAGAGTGAAACCAAGATCTAGAGGGTGGCAGAGAAAGGACACTCTCGTTTGACACTAATGGTAGGTACTACTGATACTTCCGGAAAGCTCATAAGATGTGTGAAACATCTCACCACTGTCTCGTAAAGCCACATCATAGCAGAAACAAGAAGGATATAAACACTGAGGGCATGTAGTTGCTCAATAAGTGTCTAGTAGCAATGTCAAAAGCCTTCTGAAATTCAAAGAAGCAGCAATAGACCTTTGAGGACCGTTGTCTAGCCTCCTCTATAATAGTACGTTGAGTGAATACGTGATCCATTGTGTATTAATCCATTTTGAACCCGACCTTGCCTCTCTAGCTCTAGAACTGTTCCTCTCAAACCAGTCAGATAGTGCCTTTTGACCAGTGAGGAAATTTGGGTTCGATATCACAAAATTTAAGTAGTTAATAGCTGACCATCTTACCATATGGGCATTCTGATTATGCAATTTTTTCTGTGCTTCCCACTTATCACTTGTACAAAATGTGGTTACGATTTAAAATAATCAATTCAGAAGTCTGGGATGCACAGTATTTTGTTACTGTTACTTGAGTGTCATTCTGATTCACTTATTTTGTGGCACTCTTATGTAAACATTCAAACATTTTTGGTTCATGAAGATGAGGATCTAACACAGCTAGGAAACATTTCTATCTAGGGAAGTCTTTGGGAAATAATTTTAGTAATACCTTCCTAATATTGTGGGCTTATTGAGTGGAAGGCGCCCTTGTAAGTTTTTATTGGTAGGTACATTCTTCGCAAAAAATATGCTGGTCTGAAAAGTTTTTCGAGGTTGAAGCACCATGAAAAGTGGACCCAAGTATCTACATTGGTGAATAATGAACATATTTTCTGTTTCAGGGGCTGTCTGGAATATTTTGGCTGGGAACGTGCATGTTTTGGTACCAAATCTATTCCTTTTCTGTCTTTGATGGACCATTAAACAACAAATGGATATTTTAATCATATGTTAGGCCAGTACAACCGAAATATGTATTTTCTTGTAGACTCCATTCTTGTTGTCTTTGGATCCGTGCTTGTTTCTAGAGAGAACGAAGATGAATATGCAAATGAATGCCAAAGAATGAATTGCAATGATGATAAATCCTAGGGTGGAATCTGAATTAATTGATCAACATTCTAATGAAGAACTAGAATCTAGGATCTAGATTTTGGACATTGAGGCTCATAAGATAAAATTCTGAATCATGATACCTTGCAATCATAAATTATGTAGTTTTTATGGGTTTTAAAATAGAGTGCACACAGAAAGGAAAATATGTTTATGAAGAAATTTAAGTTGTTGTTGCTTCCCTGTGTAAAACTCTCAGATCATGTTCTGCTTTCAAGGCAACTTAGAAAAAATCCGTCTTTGCATTTGATATATTTATTTTATACTTCCACTATTGCCAAAGTCAACTGAAATAATGTTCTCAACATGAATAGAAACAGACGATGACTTGCTTTTCTTAATGATAACCTTTTAGTAGGTGAAGGTACTATCTTCTTGGAGAACATATCTACTCCTTTAATTAGAAACTACATAATATCATATTGCATTTCTATGTAATACAATGTTATTATGGACAAATGTCCAAGTGTAACAACTGCATATTGTTTTGCATGCTCTCAGGAACTTTTCAATGCATCAATTAGAAGAGGAATCATACTTATTCTCATATTATTGTTTTTTTTTTAACATTTCTCCGCCATCATAAGGACTGTGTTTTGACATTTTGGACCCCTTCCCCTCAGTCTTTCCCTGAAATTTCACTTTCCCCCATTTCCTAACATCTATCCCTACCTCCCAAAATTTTCCTAAAAATTTAGAAACCCCCTAACCCCTTCATCTCCCTTCATTTCTAAACTGCCCAAATCCCATGTTTTTCCCTACACTAAACCCTAATTTCCCCTCCCATTGAGCTAGGGTTTACTATGGAATCAGAGACCACTGAGAAGAAGAGGAATAAGGGAGGTCAGATCACCAGGTATGAGCCCACTTCATCACATGAGATCATGTCTTCACCATTTCTCAAGAAATCATTTCAAGAGACAAATCATTTGCCACACATAGGGACAATCTTACTTCAAAATTGGTTTCTGAAGTAAGGAAGATGAATTTGACAAAATTGAAAGAGTTTTTTGTCAATAATAGACTAAGGAACAAAAACCTCCTTCAGTTTATACACATGTATATTTATTTGGGAGAAATTCCAAAAATATAGTTGCTACAGGAGAGTTGTTACACTTCTAGAGTAGTCTTGGGAGATTGAATGTTTAGGTGTCTTGGAGCTGGTTTTTGCAGTTCTTGATGACTCTAATGACAACTATCAATCCTCCTCTTTCCAATTCATCTTTCAGAAGTGAATTTTCATTATGGGAAGGCCTTTAAAAGTCCTCCACAAGCTGGGCACTGCGCTTCTGCTAGACCACGCTGCGCTTTTGACTCTGTTTTTGGTCATCATTTTCAAAAGAGGTTTCTGACCAAATGAAGATGAATTTTGGAAAAACAAAGGAGGTTTTTTCTAAGGACATAACAAATCACAATAAAGTCGTTAATTTTTTACACAGGTATCATATATTGAGAGATATTCAACTTTCTTGGAGGCCTATTTCAGAAAATCAAATTCTACAATTTAATTGTCTGTTTTAGTCATTATTTTGTGGCACATATTCGAAGAACATGAGAATGAATTTCAAAAAACTGAGAGAGGTTTGTCTAAAAAACAACCTTATCTACAAATATCTCTCCCAATTTTGTAAAATGTGTTATTTTTAAAGATTTATCGCTCCATATTTGACCCCTATGTTTTCGTCGCGCTTCTGGAGAATTCATTGCGCTTTTGGACAACTTGTTTTCAAATCAATTTTGAAGGGGTTATATGTAGGTTTTTGCCTGGATTAGTGACTCCAGGGTGTAGAGGACATATTCAGATTTCCATTCATAACTTTTTCATCAAAAAATTCATCAAGTAAGGCCTCTAAATGATCCTCCAAAGTTGTTGCTCTTCTGCTACAATTTGTTGCGCTTCTGTCATAGTCGATGCACTTCTATGTGTGACAAATTTTTACCGCATAAATAAAAGTTAAAAGTGAAATGGGTAAATGTAAATGGTAAATAGATGTGGTAAATGTAATTTTGAGTTTGTTAAGGTTAATATATTTTAATTAATGACTTTAGAGATAAGCTCAAGTAGTTTAGATAAAAGGGGAAAGTTGTTTCTAACTCCCCTAGCTTTTGATATGGTTGGAGATTGTAGCGCACCTTTTGTGCTACTAAGGTTTAATCGCTCTTAAAAGAAGAATATAACACCATTTTGTACATAACTCATACAGATGTTATTTAACCCACATTCATTTAAACAATAAACACATTCAACACAAAGTATTCATATGAATTACTGCCATAATCAGCAAGCAATTAGCTTTTCATATTAATTCATATACACAGCGGAAATCATGATATCATAAGCAGTAGAGTCATGCAAGACATGATTAAAACATAATCAGATACTTATCTTTTAACAGTGGAAGAATCCACCAACCAAGTGCAGGCCTTCCACGAACCTCCCAGCCTTAGACCACACTGCTCATCAGCTCAGCAGTGGGTCACCCCCGAGCTGGGACTAAGCTCCACCCCAAGGCAAGGAATACTGGGCTAGGCTGAGGTTACAGGGAAAACAACACACAACCACAAGGACGGAATGCTCTCCCAGGAATCTCCCACACTCACTGCCCACAAACCCTCATTCCCCACATGCCTGTTCCACCCTGGGAGAATACACCTTCTTTGTCACCTGGACAGTCTTTCGGCTGCTAATCTCCCTTGCCTTGGGTTACAGGAACAGGCCGGACTGGAAGTCTCCGAGCTCTGTGGCAGCTACAGGGTTCCTTCCAGGAGTCCTCTCCTTCCTTCGCGCACTCTCTCACCTGGAGAGAATCGCTCATAGGCCAACAACCTGTTCTTCCAACCTCAATCACCTCTCTCACCTGGAGAGAGCGTTGCGCCACTGGACAACAAGACCCCACGCAATCCAGCACTGCGTGGTCACAAAAAATCATGGGGAAAACAGACACAGGCTTCCCAATAGGTTCAACAATGGTTGGTCCCTTCTATTTCCCAATCCGTCAGCATAGAATAGACTCATGCTCTGGTTGTCGGGGATGCGTGACAAACAATCCATGCAAATTCAGCACAGGTTCGAACTGTTCAGACAGGGGTGGTACCGACTATCCCGGAACAACATAGATACACGCCTTTTTAGTTCAGAGGATGCACAAGGGTATTCTTTTGCAGAGGTCCAATCATTTTCCTTCAAACCATCAGGTAGAATGGAGGAGAGCCCCCTCACGGCTCTTCCTGGCCGTTTTATTTGCATGCACCAGGGCTGACACTTGTCACCCTTGGAAATGCATGCGTTCCATCAACATGCATCCCCTTTGCACGCTTACCCTTTCCAAAACTTAGGATGAAATGAAACATAAAATGCACATGTTCTTTTGGAATAATATTAAAATATTATTCCCAGGCTTAAGCCCCCTAGGCTTAGCCCCTAGGCTCAACACTTAGACCCTTTCCCACCTTCCAGCCCCTAATTCCTTGCCCACTCTGTGGATGCTCAGTCCCCCTTCACTCATTCATCATGGTCGGTCTGCACCTGGCGGTGTTTATATTTTATTAAATGTTCTGCATACATACAAGTACAACAGCAGGCTCCCAGCCTTCAACACTTAGGCTCCCTGGACTAACAAACACATAAGTCTCCAGCTTATAATAACTTGGCTCACCAGCCTATAAAACATAATGACAATTCCTTTCAGAACTTGGTTTACAACGGGGCTCGGCCTTGGGGACACTACAGAGATATTCTTGTGATCTGATCCTAGGAGGAAGGATTCGACCCCTCAGATGGGGAAAGTTGGTTTTCCATCTATATGTAGCCTCATTGAAGCCAAATGAAGGGTTGTATACTTGGTAATCATAATGTGGAGCTAGTGTACACTATTTGACAGAAATAATATAGGCATTTGCAGCTATAATCTTGGGATTCCTGTGGTACGCTTATTGGCATTGTTTCTTCTTAGTTTTATCATCAATTTGAATGTTTATCTCTCCTTGCAACCATATGTATTCTTTCATGTGATCATCTCATTATTTTTTAAGATGAATTCATAAGTTTTATGCTCTGTTTTGATGAGATCTTCATGTTTGTGTTCCATTTCTTCTGATGAATGAATTCATATTCATATGCTCATTTTGATCCTTTATTTTTCGACCCTGTACCACAATGACAACCCAAATATGTCACTAAACATACCTACCTTGCCTCATTTTTATCCCTGCAAATGATCATTTGAAAACCCTGACCTAGTTCCTAGATATATGACCTTGGTCCAACAAACCTATAAACTCAAAACCTCACTGGCTGAAAACCTAGCCTAATATATTTTTCCTTCTCCAGTCACCTTATTGATTGTGATCATAGAGAGAGCCCTCTCTGGTTTGGTAGGGCTATCTACCAAATCAAAAGTTTGGTCTGTGGTTACCTCTTCAGTCTCCATCTCAGCCTTAGGAGAACTGTGGGAGTGATAACACAACACATATGAACTTTGTAGTGAAATATTATCAAAACTGATAGAGGGATATGCAAGAGTGTACAATGAGAACCTTGACAAACATAACTCCTAATGCTTGCAACATTGTCTAGAGGATGGAAAAATTATGTTTCTTTTTCCAAATATGTAAAAATAGTATACTACAGTTTAATGATTAAATTTTCCTATTATTATATATGGTTTTATACTTTATCAAAAAAAATTCCAAGACTTTACAAGGTTTTGTAATTCAATGAAACATTTGCAAAGATTTTTTCAAGAGTTTATAATTCAGTGAAACATTCGCCAAGATTTTACAAGAGTTTATAATTCAGTGAAAGATTCGCCAAGATTTTACAAGATTATATAATTGACTAAAAGATTCGCCAAAAAATTATATATACATATTATATTATTGATAAAATAGCCTTCAATTTTTCCTATGTATCATGGGGATTCACCCACTTATTATACATACAAATTTAGGGGGGTTATTAAAATCACCCCTGATTGTGGTCCATGAACTAGAAGGTCTAATAAATTCACCTTCGCACTTTGCAATGATTCCCAACCATCGATTAAATCGAGCGGCTGGTGTTTGATTCGGTAACTCTAGTGAGTATTTGAGTCAATCTGATGACCGGGATGGCCTCTCCTCCCATTAAACGACTTGCATCCATCTCCGCTATCAGATTCTTAATTCATGGTTAGTTCTGGTGACTTGACTATCGTCTACCTTCTAGATTTGACGGTCGGGACGGTTCTCGTGCATCCTCATATATAGGGCTCAGAGTTAACTTTGGGACTTCGAGACTTTGGGGATTTTACCTCCCTTACGATGAACTTTCTTAGTTTTCTGAACTCGTGAAGTCCAAATGACTCCAAGGGTTAACCCCCACACTCTTTCCCATATCCAATGGTCACAACAGACCGTGGCTTCTTTCAAATAGATTTTGTATGTTTGTCTTCCAAACAAGGGAACCTTCCCTTTCGATACTTCAGCCTCGTTACTCTTCCTGAGCTTTGTTAGCTCTGAAAGGCTTAAGAGATTTGTGCTCTTTATCTTGAACTTAATGCTTGGAAGAATCCTTCCGCGCACCCCTTACGCTCATTCCTCAACTCTAGAACTTAAGTGGTTCTTGGTCTATGCCTACCTCGTAGAGAGCTTGTGCATACGTGCACTATCTCTCTTGAGCTTTAACAGACTCCCTCCTCCAAGGGACTCATAACGACTAGGAGTGTTGGCATGCGTACATGAAACTGTGCCCAAGGTCGATGAACTCACAGTTCATGGATCTAGCTTAAGCCACCACAGGGCGCAAGCATTTACGAATACAAAACATGTCCAATCCATACTTGCTTAAATACACAATTTAAACAAGAATAAAGAGATATAATATAACCATTAAGAAAACATACACATCCCATTTCATTACATAATTACAACTTAATTTCAAAGGGTATGAGAATACTTATCTATTACAAGTTGCATCCAACCAACTGACTGTGGGTTTGCGCCTTTCCACCCAACCATAGGCTGAGAGGCATTAATTCTTAGCACTCTGGCCACCCCCATGCCAAGACATGATATCACTATGGAAATTACGCCATCTATCAGAGAAACTCTCTCTATCACAGCAACCCTGCGAGGTTTATTAGATTCTTCCTCAGCATCAATCTCATGTTCGGTTCCTTCAAGTCGTGTTCTCTGCACTTCCTTTGGGTTCGCACATCTCCCTTATGATATTGTTCTCTCATCTTGTGTCTCCTCTCTTGTTGTCTCTGTATGTATCTTACCTTCCCTCCTTTGGAAGATTTTTTACCTGTCCTATTCCTTCTATCAGAAGGAAGCTCGAGTCTGCAGGTCTCTGTGATACTTCGAACAGACATCCTGCAGCTAGACCATGCTTTCATTCATGGGGGTGGTTTATTATTCAACCACTGGTCCTTTATTTATGAATTGATTTCTTTCCTATAGAGATATCATGGCTCGTACTTCAAGGCTTCACCCTCCAACATTCAGTTATGGCCAGTTTAACAATAATACATTTACATTTTCCACATGCCTTAGCATGGTAATCCTATTTTATGATTAATTACAAGTTGGGGGAAACAGGGGTGTTACAATTCCCTCCCCCTTAAAGGAAGACCATCCTCAGTGTTCTTTCTCAAAAACACTTGTCATGCCTTTCTCATTCAGTTGTTTCAAAAATCTTGATCCTTCTTCCTCGGTCAGGTCCTTTTTCAAACCTTTAATCTTGTTCACCTGCTTTCAATCATTCTTGGACAACAAGCATGTTAATCATAGTCTTATCTGAAAACATTGCATAAAAATTTTAGGAAAATTTCGTAATCTTAGCACAAGAATTATCTGCGCATTTTGTGGATTTGTATCCACATGGTTGTTTTCTTATCCATGCTCATTGTTTTTCCTTGACATACCCATTGGGTGCATGATCCCCATCAATAGTTTACAATAACTATCATGGTTTCATCTTCCTTGCAGTCACTCACCCTCCAGGACCAGGCTCAGGCATCCCCTTCTCTGTTATACAGTCCCTCGGGTGATCCATCTTACCTTGCCAAGGTTTTCTCACACAGGAAGAACTACCCATCGTGTGCATGATCCCAATAGTTTACAAGAACTATCATGGTCTCCTCTTCCTTGTAGTCACTCACCCTTTAGGCACAGGCTCAGGCATCCATTCTCTGCCATACAGTCCCTCAGGTGATCCATCTTTCCTTGCCAAGGTTTTCTCGCATAGAAATAATTCCAGATACTATATCGAGTCTTACAGTCGAGACGTCCCTTGGACTTGCTCTGGCGAGGCATACCTCTAGCTTTTTCTACCTCGGCACATAATATTCTAGGCGATCATGGCTTACCACAGGGTTCTGATGGCTCACCAGTAGCCATTTTTCATGCTTTTACAGCTTGACAGCCTTTCGACTTAGCTAAAGTTTGGGACAAAGGTTACTCTCTGATCTAAAATTTTTACTTGATCTTTAACCATTACTTGCATGTGAATTTCTTAATTGTTAATCATCTTTATGAATGCAAAATTTAAGAACATTCATCAACACATAAACATGTAAGCATACTATCTAAGAACAAGAATTGGTAGCGGAGTTCACCAGACTTCCTGGCTACCTCTCCGGGCCACTTTCCAAATGGGAAGGCCGGAAGATTAAGTATTCAAATGCTTACAAAGTGACTTTTGAGTTCTGTCTGTCATATACCGTAATATACTTCAACAACAGCTGCAAGATGAAATTCTGAGACTTTTAAGTATGAATATGGATACCTTTCCGTGTATCTGGAAGATTATGTGAGCAGTTTTTTGTCTGGATGCCTGAATGCAAAAAATGAAGCTGGATCTGGAATCCTTGCGAAAAATTGAGACTTTTGAGTATAAACTCGATATGTTTCTGAAACTAGACTCCGACTGCCCTTTTTGGCACTATTCCCAATCTGCCCTGATTCTACAGTCTGTACGGCCTCGGGATGCATGCCAATTCTGTACCACCTGGAATTGCATACAAATACCACCTCGGTCTGCGTGCAAATTCACTTTGGTCATTGTGCAGCATCACCTCGATCTGCGTGCCTGCATCAAAACTCCTTCTTCCTCCTCGGGATGCGTGCAAATGCTCTATTAAATAATGAGATCAAAACCCAAAAAGGAGGCGTGGGCCATGGGCCACGCGCCCACCCAAATCTCGTTCAAATCGGAACTTTTTAAGTTTTGCGCTCTACCCCTTGCCACGTTTAAAAGTGGTGGCGCGTTGGTAGCTTTGGTTGTAAAGTGGTTGCGGGGGGCGGAAGTCCCGAGGTCAAACCTGTGGGCTTCTCCTCCTTGGTGCGATTTTGTATAACATTTGCTTTAATATATATATCCATGCTTTAGAATATGGTTTGAACATGTTTGGGCGCACTATAGTTTAAACATATGGTTGTAAACCATATGTTTTATATGATTTGAAACCCATTTATATGTTGCGCTTTGTTATAAAATCACATTTTGGGTTTATTTTATATGGTTTTTTGACATTCTAACAAGTTCTTTGGGTTTTTAATATTTAGTATGTTATACCATACCATTTGTTTTTTTTTAATATATGGTATAGCATATGTTTTGATTTTTTTTTTTACATATGATTTTTAATACATAAGAATACCAAGGGGATGCGTCGGTGTTGGCAAATTCAAGGGCTAGGTTCTTGACCACCCATTTTTTGTAAACCATTTCTAATCCATTTTAAATTCATTTCTAACCATATTCCATTAACTTAAACGAAACTTTAATTACTCATATCTTTGTTACCTGGAGACCATTTTTCCTGAAACGAACGTCACCAAAAATCTGCTGACGAGCTCTTCCACTTTGTAAACTTTACTTTTCCATTTGAATACTTTAACTCTATCGAATTTTGAGATGATCCTCCTGGATCAAACCTTTCCACTGGAAATCTTTTTGACCACAAAAAGTATGAAATCATTCAGACATGAAGTGAGGGCATGATCTCCCCACTTGACCTGTATCACCTATCCATTCTTCCTGGAACTTGTACATCTGACTCAGCAATACGATAATCAACACTGCACTGACATTGTTAAGTACATCAATCACATCTTCATTCAACATTGTCGGACCCAACCACATATTGTTGATGAGTAATAAGTTGAATATAAACATTGAACATGTGAAAGAGATTGTACCTGAACCATGCTGACTTTTATCCAAAACACTATCAACCAAAATAGGTGCATCGTAGTGATTTGACACTTCCTTTTCATGTTTAGTATTATTTTATTCCTTACATTGTATAGACATAAGTGCCAAATTCCGACTTGCATTAACAACCCTTTTTAATTGTTGTGTAGTGCCCAATGATTTGTCGTTTTTAAATGAATGTGAATGCACTATGTACTCAATTCCTTCTTTAAACAAGTGATATTGATTATGTTCTCGATAGAAGATCGCTTTTCAATCATATAAGTACGGACTACCCAACACAATTCCACAAATATCTAGTGCGACCACATCAAATTCAACCTCATCTACAAATTTAGATGTAATTGCAAACTTTAGATCACATTGTTGTGTTACCTGTAATCTTTTATCTTTGCATACCCAACCTAATGGATAAGGTTTCTTGTGTGGCTTTGTTGTTAATCCCAATTGCTTAACTACTTCTTTTGAAATAAGATTAGCTTGAGATCCACTATCTATGAGTGTGTTGATCTTTGTTTGTTTTGTAATCACTCTTATATGAAACAATGCATTCCTCTTTCTATCCTCAGAATTGTCATCATCTTTAGAAGCAGAAGCACATGAAGAACCAATTTTTGAATCATTATCAACAATAGATTTACCTTTCACACCTACAATTGTTACCTTTGTTTCGTCCTCGAAATCTGATCCAAGGTCCTCAATGATAACCATGGTTGTTTGCTTCCTCTTTCGATCCTTAAACCACTTTGGTTTCATTTCAGGATGTAGCTTCCAACACTTTGCCTCTTCATGCCCTTGCTTTTGACAATGTGAGCATGTAGGTCTCTCATCACCCTTCTTCATTGTAGCTGCATGTTTAATTTTCTGCTTCTCCTTGCCTTCTTTTGCCTGGACGGATTCAGCTGAAGAAACATCATGAACACTCTTTCCTTTTGACTCAATGTGAGTTGCTTGAACACACACCTCGTCAATATTAGTCAGATTAAACATCAATATCATATGACGTAAATAAGTATGCAATCCTCCTATATATTTGAGAAGAGTTTCCTGAGTGTAGAGAGGTATACCAAGTATCAATGCTCTTTTTTGAAATTCTTATGTGTATTCTTGCACACTTTGTCCCTTACCTTGCCTCAAATTCTGCCAATCCATCATAGCTTGTTGCATATACCCTAATGGATAAAATTTCTTTTTAAGTGCTAAAGTGAACTCATACCAAGAGAAAATGATTTTTCCTTTCGTGACAAGATCCTCTTGAGATCTTCTCTCCCACCAAATGAGAGCAGTCCCTCCAAGTCGGAGAGAAGCCAACTGAATTTTAACAGCATCTTCAGTAAACTTTTGAATCCTACAATAAACTTCAATTTTACGGATCCAATTGTCCAATTTTTCAGCATTAAGTTCTCCATTATACATAGGTAAATCAAACTTAATATCAAGCTTTAAATGAGGTATATTAGGATCAACTTTTGTTTTGTGCTTTTCAAATGGAGAAGGAATAGAACCATCAGGAAGAGATGGAGAAGTTGGTGGAGTTTTAGGAGGTTCCTCACCACCTTCTTCTTTTTTACCTTCTGTATTCAATGGTCCACCTTGTTCACCTTTCTTTCGATCTTGATAGAGCTCCTCTACCATCGTTTGAATTCTCATGAAAGCTTTCAGAAATTCCTCTTCAGAAGGGATAGAAGAAGTTGTTGCTTCTCCTTTTGGTGAAGACATCCTTCCTCTTCTTGAACCAATCTCTGGATCAAACTCTTCAAGTTCCCCTTCATCACGTTGAAGCTTGGATCTTGTTAACATCAACTCACAAAGCAAATGGTTAATCTTGCTCTGATACCAACTTGATCTGAAATTTTTACTTGATCTTTAACCATTACTTGCATGTGAATTTCTTAATTGTTAATCATCTTTATGAATGCAAAATTTAAGATCATTCATCAACACATAAACATGTAAGCATACTATCTAAGAACAAGAATTGGTAACGGAGTTCACCAAACTACCTGGCTACCTCTCCGGGCCACTTTCCAAATGGGAAGGCTAATAGATTAAGTATTCAAATGATTACAAAGTGACTTTTGAGTTCTGTCTATCATATACAGTAACAAACTTCAACAACAGCTGCAAGATGAAATTCTGAGACTTTTAAGTATGAACATGGATACCTTTCCATGTATCTGGAATATTTTGTGAGCACTTTTCTGTCTGGATGCCTGAATGCAAAAACTGACGCTGGATCTGGAATCCTTGCGAAAGATCGAGACTTTTGAGTATAAACTCGATATGTTTCTGAAACTGGACTCTGACTGCCCTTTTTGGCACTATTCCCAATCTGCCCTGATTGTACAGTCTGTATGGCCTCGGGATGCATGCCAATTATGTACCACCTCGAACTATGTGCAAATACCACCTCGTTCTACGTGCAAATTCACTTCGGTCACTATGCAGGATCACCTCGATTTGCATGCCTGTCTCTGCCTGCATCAAAACTCCTTCTTCCTCCTCAGGATGTGTGCAAATGCTCTATTAAATAATGATATCAAAACCCAAAAAGGAGGCGTGGGCCATGGGCCATGTGCCCACCCAAATCTCGTTCAAATCGGAACTTTTTAAGTTTTGGGCTCCACCCTTTGCCACGTCTCAAAGCGGTGGCGCGTTGGTAGCTTTGGTTGTTAAAGTGGTTNGGCTTCCCCTCCTTGGCGCGATTTGGTATAACATTTACTTTAATATATATATCAATGGTTTAGTATATGGTTTGAACATGTTTCAGCGCACTATAGTTTAAACATATGGTTGTAAACCATGTGTTTTATATGATTTGAAACCCATTTATATGTTGTGCTTTGTTATGAAATCACATTTTGGGTTTATTTTATATGGTTTTTTGACATTATAATATGTGCTTTGGGTTTTTAATATTTAGTATGTTATACCATACCATTTGTTTTTTTTAATATATGGTATAACAAATGTTCTGGTTTTTTTTTTACATATGATTTTTAATACATAAGAATACCAAGGGGATGCCTCGGTGTCCACTCCTTTTTTTTAAACCATTTCTAGCCCATTTTAAACCCATTTCTAACCATATTCCACCAACTTAAACGAAACTTCAACTGCTCATATCTTTGTCACCTGGAGGCCGTTTTTCCTGAAACGAACGTCACCAAAAAGTTGTTGATGAGATCTTCCACTTTGTAAACTTTACTTTTCCATTTGAATACTTTAAATCTATCGAATTTTGAGATGATCCTCCTGGATCACTCTCCTTCTCCTGGCACCGTAATAGATAGGGATGAAGGTTACTCTCCTTCTCCCAAAATCGTAATAGATAGGGACAAAGGTTACTCTCCTTCTCCCAGCACCGTAATAGATAGGGGTGAAGGTTACTCTCATTCTTCCAGTACCGTAATAGATAGGGATGAAGGTTACTCTCCTTCTCCTGGTATCGTAATAGATAGGGACAAAGGTTACTCTCCTTCTCCCGGTTCCATAATAGATAGGGATGAATTTTACTCTCCTTCTCTTTGTATATTAATAGATAGGTACGAAGGTTACTCTCCTTCTCCCGACAATTCATTCTTTACACATCCAAACAAACTGTTAGTCTCTATTTTATGCGATCGGATTATACTCTTTCCCACAGTTCTCCCTCAAACCCGAGAGCTCACTTTCTCATCTCTGCTCTCTTCGTAGATCTTTCCCTTTTTACCTGTATCACAGGTATACACAAATTCATGAGACATCATAAATTTTAAATTCAAAAAAAATTATTGTAAATATGTCACCCGCAGATTTCCAAATTCCACATTTTGTTTTCATATTTGTTTCGCACAGGAACCAGATTCATAATTATGGGACTTTCCTTCACATAGCGGTTTGGCTCAGCAAGAAATTGATCTTCCTTATGGCTTACTATGTTTCCATATTCAAGACTCCTTTTCTTCCTGCACTTTCAACATTCCTTAAAGGTTCGCTCAGTAGGCAGTTGGTCTTCCTTATGGGCTTACAATACTGCCATATCCAAGACCCATTTCCTCCTGTAATTTCAACATTCCTCAGCCAAACAAATTGTTAGTTTTAATGTACATTACCTCTTCAAAGTCAATCATACTAACCGTCCAAGTCATTTTCATCTATTCAAGGATACCAAGCAAAAGGATACATCATCCCTTACCTATGCATCATTTCAGCCTACCAAATTTTTCAAAATGTAATTCAGATATCAATTGATTTTAATGAATGCGTCAACATTCGTGGCCACATTCATAACCAATGCACCCTTGCATTGATTTTATGTTTCCCATACCTTTCGACAAGTACTTTGCCATGGTGTGTTGGAGTTTAGCCAAGCTTTCCACCATATGGCTTATTTATTCTCATTCATTATTGCAGCAGGACTATTCTTGTGGCTACAAGATGATCATGATCCCAATTCAGTACATATGAAACTACAAGTTTCACATGAATGCCTTTAATCATTCCTCCTTCATTAATAACCAGGGTGCCAACACTCATGGCCACCCAAATTTGGTTTTATTTAACACCTATACAATGTAAGTAGAAATGTTGGAAGGTCCTCCTTCCTCAATGGGAAATCCATTGTCTGTCCTTTATGCAAACATGCATTTCCTAGAAGCAATTCCATGCAACGTGCTATCTATGAGCACTTTTGTTTCTAATTGTTCCTTGATTGGTCCATGTATTCATGACATGTCAGTTCATGAATTCTCTTAAGGATTACAATCAATCTTTACTACCAAAGGTTCACACCTCCATCATTCAATCTCTCCTTACTGAATCATACCCTACTTGGGTATCCAAGGCATACAATTGTCTTTCAATGTTCCATACATAACATTAAGACCGTAAAACATTTCAAAAGGGATTCCTACCCAATCCTTTCATACCTTGTGCAACATAGGCATGAACATTCTTTTATACCAGTTTTGGTTATCATCACCACCTCTGATATTATCCCATCAGTGGTGCTCCATGGGGCCTTTTAAAGTCCCTACAACAATCTTTCAACAAGAACCTTCTCATAGTCATCCTATGATTGAGGTTGTTCATTATTGGCAGCTCTCTTTCTGAATAGTTCAAATCTATTTCTTTCTACACATGGAATACGTCATAAACACATTATTCGTCATGTAAATTAAAAATGCAAGTACCATAGAATTTAAATTAATAAAACATTTTCAGACATGTCCTAGCATATATGTATGCACTTCATCACATTATCCTTAATGTTTTCATGAGTGCAATACAGACAGTTCTCAATTGTTTCTACAATAATACAATCCTCATCACTATGGTGTCAAAACATTTACTTTCATTAGCGTACTATATTTCTCATCCCAGAGAAAAAACATAATACACAACAAGAAAAGAATTGAGGGCCCTCCTCTTCTTCAAATTCTTTCTACATCGCCTGGGACTTTTCAGTCTAGCTGAGTTATTTCTAAGGCCTCACTGTCTTTTCTCTACTTTTGAAATTTAGTACTCCCTTTTGGGATCTTCCTTCTCTTTTCCTTGAGCCGCCTTGGTTAGGCCTCACCCTAACCCTTTTTCGAATATAGCAGCATGCTTTAATAGAAAAAAAAAAATTGTTCATAACAAATCATGAACCTATGCATCCTTCACATTACCATTCGATTATCAGAATGGTCAATATTCATTTATTAGTCTTCTATTCATTACATGATGTTTTTCAAAATGTAATCCAGGATATATATATATAGATAGATAGATAGATAGATAGATAGATAGATAGATAGATAGATAGATAAGCTTGTGGCTCACTGCTTAATTCTCAACAGTCATTAAGGTTATGACTTTATTTTCCTGATAGATTCTTCACACAATTCCTCCACAGGGAGCTCCTTCAACATGAAACTTCCTTATTGCATATCCATCACTATTTGTGATGGGATCAGCCTTGATTTAGCTTCAATAGTTTACCAAATATCCCATAAGGAATATAAACATGCATCTTTGTCATGTACCCAAATTATGTATCCATACATATTCTGGTTTTTTTAACTTACATCATACATGTGCATCACTTGCATGTTTAATATCATTCATACTTAACTGGTATTAATATCAACCTTCATATTAGGAAGCTCCACAATGCATTAACCCATGCACTCAAGCATGATTAAACACAGATAAGTATTCATCATGCTAGCTTATTGCTTTCACTTTTTCTATGTCATTCACACACATGGACATATCCATCTTCTATATCCTTTTCCCAAGGATCTTCCAATCATCCTTATGATCATGTATATACATTTGTGTATAAGTAGGTGCATCTCTTGCACCTTTTTACCTCATGCATTCACTTGATAGTTTAATTCCATCATTAGTGTCCTTTAGTTTGAGATTTTAGTCACTTACACGACTAATCTCACAGTCATATCTCGTATTGATATTGTCTTTTCTCAAGGAAATAACCAACCAGGGTCACTTTCCTCTTTCTGCGACAACGTCTAGCAAGAAAAACTTCTTGCCTCAGCGTCCATAGGTTTTTACCCATCTCACTTTTCTCTGGTCATGAGGAGTTATATACTCTGATTTTAATATAGAGCAGTAACTATAACTGCCAGGGATCCTACTTGATCCTATCAGATTCCTTTAATCCCACAAAGGTATTAACCATTATATAATCTACCATCCTCAGTGCCTAAAGTTCTAACTGCCCATGCTTAGAAGCAATGTTACGAACACCAGGCCATCCATCCTTCGGACTTCAGCTGCTCTTGACTGAACCCTACCACCTTCAACTATCCACATTCAAGTCTTATTATAAATTTTATTTAGCATATCCCTACTACGGTAAGAGTAGTTATCACTTTGACAAAGGGCTAAAGAAATTCTTCTGCTAAAATTCAGCAAGAATTCCCAAAATCACAAGTTTCATCTGCAGTCCTTCTCCTCAAGGAGTAAATGCAGGCCAAGTGTTATAACCATGCTCTGATACCAATTTGTAACACACCCACGATGGGGCATAAAATTGTTTTCTTTTCTTAAAGGACATATTCTTCATTAATGGTTTCTAATTTGGAAAGTCGAGGAACCAGTTCGACCTCCCACTCAAGGATATTTGATTCTGAAGACAAATGACTCTCTATGACCCTGATGGTATCACTCTATAATTAAATTCAGACCCTTTCGACTTCCAGGTACAAGTCTAATGGTACCCGCGACCTTCCCTTCGCGCTTGGGGAATCTCTGAGTTTGGGCGCTAGCCCCTTTTCTGATAAGCCCCTCCTTGAGGTGACCTTGGGAGATAACTTCACACAAACACACAATTGTGGGCATGACCAAAGGCGGTTTGAAACCAAACTACCTTTCGGCCTGAAATGTTCCTCGAGCCTCAACATGTCCTTTCTTCAAAACCTTGGTTTGGATTGTGGCCCACCCTCAAATTTTTAAAGTTTTCACATCTTCGATCCCCGCAATTCTACGGTACCGTCAATCTCATGATATTGATGGTGCCTCTGAAGTGATGGCTTAGATATATCCCTTTCAAATTTGTGGATCAGATCTGACCTCTTTCAAATCAACAGCTGTGATTTGTTTCGGAATTCTCAAGTCTCAAACTTTCCTTTCTTTCGTACATCAATATTCTAGAGTCGACGATTTGCGGACACCTATCCTTCTCAATCAATGGCTATGCCTCTGCTTCGCGGGTTTGACCTTTTAACTAGTTCAAAGGTCCTACGACCCTTTTCTTGATCAACGGTCAAGATTTCCTTCGGGTCTCCGGACTTCTGAGATTTCAAATCTAAAACTTCACTTCCCCTCGAAGTAATCGGATTCCTTTTGCGTGTCCACTTGAATCGGACGATTGAGGTTTTCTTCGGGTCTTTACCTGAAATATACAGATTTATGCCACATATCCTCCTTATCTGATGGCTATGAATTACTTTGAGACTTTACCCGAAATCCATTGATCTACGCCACGTCTCTTCTGGATCAGACAGTCTAGAATCACCTCGAACGATCCGACGCTTGAGATTTACTTTGGACGATATCACTACTGAGATCTACTTTGGATGATCAGACGATTGAGATTTACTTCTAGAGTCTCAAATCTCAACTGAAAACTCTCGAACAAATTTCTCTGGAGTCCACGATCCATCGCCACGCGTCCCTCTGGATCTGGCAGTCCAGATTCACTTCGGGTCTTCGGGGTTCGGGAATCTCAATTCTCAACTGAAACCTCAGTGTGATTCACCCGAAGCTCACAATCCATTAACACGTGTCCTCTCTAAATCAACGACCCTTGTCTCCTTCGAAACTTCGGCCTTCAGATATCTCAGATCTCAGTTTTCCTCACTCTTTGTTTCTCCCGGAATGGTTTTACCCGAAGTCTGTGATCTGATGACTAGTGTCCTCTCGCATATCGAAGACTCACAGCTACTTCGACTGTTTAGGCTTCGGCGATTTCAAACTCTTCTCATTCACGTTCTCCCGAAGTGCTTCCACCCGGATTTCATGATTTGTCGCCACGTGCCCTTCTGGATCTACGATCCAGATTCCTTTTAGCCTTCAGGCTCTTTGGATTTCGAGGCTTCGGGAGTTTGTCTCACTCCTCACGTGGAAACCTCTGAATTAGTTTTCCCCAAATTCGTTGATCTATCGACACGTATCTCCTACTGGCCAACGGACATGATCTACTTCGTCTCTTCGACTTTCAGGAGTTTCAAGCTTCTACACACTTGATTCCTTCTGAAGTGCATTGGTCTGGAGACTCCGATCTATCTACACATACCCCTCATGGCGATCAATGGCTAGGACCTACTTCAGGTCTTTACATGGAGTCCACAAACTTATGCCACCTGTCCTCTGGATCCAACGACTGACATTTTATTTGCTCTCTGAATTTCGAGAGTCTCAAATCTCAACTGAAACCTCTCGAAGCAATTATCTGAAGCTTACAATCTACTGACACATGTCTCCTGGCGATGAATGGTCAGGATCTCCTTCTCCTAACAATGAATGCTCCCAAACTACTTCGGGACTTCGGGACTTTGGTAATTCCACTCTCCTACGTGTGCGAAGCACTAAGGCTCAAGCACCTTGCTTCGGTCAGGAGGCTATTGGCCCTCTGCATTGTGATCCAACGACCACTATCGCTCCTCCTCTTAAGCTTCTGATCTCTTCCGACTTATAATATTTTCTAAGGGTTCAAAGGCCTCAACCCTTTCCCCTCCTACGGGTCCGTCTCTTAGACTTCATCTGCACGCTTGAAAGTCTTATCTCTTCTGAGCTTGATCTCTTTGAGGATTTCGATTCCCACACACTCCTTGTGTTTTAGGGATCTCGTCAAACTCATATTGAAGGTCAACGATGATCGACGGTTCACAGTAATTGTGGGGCCCCAACATGCGTGCTCTTTATCAGAGAGCTCAACCTCCGCAATCTGGAAAGTGTTCGCCCAACCTGGTCTAATCAGAGTCGTTGATATTTCAGCTTGACGAGATCAATGAAGTTAGTGAATTGCAGGCTGCGAACTAGTGCGTCTGCTACTTTCACCTTCATGCTCTGCAATGATTCCCCACCCTCGATCTTCATGCATAGACCAACGGTTCACAGTGATTTTGGGGTCCCACCTCCACAATCTGAGAAGTGCTCGCTCGAATCTAGTCTAATCCTAGTTATTGATCTTCCATCCCCAATGAGATCAACGGTGTGGGTTGATTGTGGGCTGTGAACTAGCAGGTCCAATAAATTCACCTTCACACTCCACAATGATTCCCAACTGTCGATTAAATCGAGCGGCTAGTGTTTGATTCAGTAACTCTTGTGAGTATTTGAGTCGATCTGATGATCAGGACAGCATCTCCTCCCATTAAATGGCTCGCATCCATCTCTACTATCAGATTCTTAAGTCATGGGTAGTTCTGGTGACTTGACTATCGTCTACCTCCTAGATCTGACGGTCGGGATGGTTCTCATGCATCCTCAGATCTAAGGCTCAGAGTTAGCTTCGGGACTTCAGAACTTCAGGGATTTTACCTCCCTTACAATGAACTTTATCAATTCGCCAAACTTGTGAAGTCCGAATGAATCCAAGGGTTAACTCCCAATCTCTTTCCCATATCCAACGGTCACAGCAGACTGTGGATTCTTTCGAACAGATTTCCTCCATTCATATTCCAAACAAGGGAACCTTCCCTTTTGATACTTCAGCATCGCTACTCTTCCTGAGCTTTGTTAGCTCTGAAAGTCTTAAGAGCTTTGTGCTCTTTCTCTTGAACTTAACGCTTGGAAGAATCCTTCTATGCACCCCTTACGCTCATTCCTCAACTCTATAACTTAAGTGGTTCTCGATCTCTGCCTACCTTGCAGAGAGCCTGTGCATATGTGCACTATCTCTCTTAGGCTTTAATAGACTCCCTCCTCCAAGGGATTCAGAATGACTAGGAGTGTCGACATGCGTAAATGAAACTGTGCCCAAGGTCGATGAACTCACATTTCATGGATCTAGCTTAAGCCACCACAGGGCGCAAGCATTTATGAATACAAAACATGTCCAATCCATACTTTCTTTAATACACAATTTAAGAAAGAATAAATAGATACAGTATAACCATTAAGAAAACATACACATCCCTGGGTCATTCACAGTATATCCCATTTCATTACATAATTACAGCTTAATTTCACAGGGTATGAGAATACTTATCTATTACAAGTTGCATCCAACCAACTGACTGTGGGTGTTCCACCCAACCATAGGCTCAGATTAATTCATTCTTAGCACTCTAGCCACCCCCGTTCCAAGCCATGATATCACGAGGGAATTTACGCCATCTCTCAGAAAAACTCTCTCTGTCACAACGACCTTGTAAGGTTTATTAGATGCTTCCTCAACATCAAGCTCACGTTCAATTCCTTCAAGTCGTGTTCTCGACACTTCCTTTGGGTTCGCACATCTCCCTTACATGATTGTGATCTTGTCTCGTGTCTCCTCTCTTTCTGTCTATGTATGTATCTTACCTTCCCTCCTCTGGAATGTTTTCGACCTATCATGTTCCTTCTATCAGAAGGAAACTCGAGTGTACAGGTCTCTGTGGTACTTTGAGCTGACATCCTGCAGCTAGACCATGCTTCCATTCATGGGGGTGGTTGATGATTCAACCACTGGTCCTTTATTTATTAATTGATTTCTTTCCTCTAGAGATATCATGGCTCGTACTTCAAGGCTTCACCACCCAACAGTGAGTTGTGGGTAGCTTAACAATAATACATTTACATTGTCCACATGCCTTAGTGTGGTAATCCTATTTTATGATTAATTACAAGCTGGAGGAAATAGGGGTGGTACACAAGGCTTATAGGATTTATGTACTAGGTCAAAGGAAAATAGAGGTAAGAAAATATGTAACTTTCCATGAGGAAGTCGCATTTAAGAAATCCAGAGAGATTCAATAGGAATCAGAAGCACTTCAACCAGCTTCACCCTCTTCTGAAAATGAAGAGTCGGATGATCAGAGGGAGGAACCTTGTGAAGGGCCAAATAATGAGCCCCTAGAACCTATTGAAGTGTTAGAAATAACTCTTGAAGAACCTCCAGCCAAAATGAAGTAAGGGTGGCTTAAATAAATAGTGCAAGAAGCAGAAAGGATAGCTGCTCCTAAAGGAACTTTCAGGGAAAGGAAGAGGCCTCATAGGTTTGGAGGCTATGTTTCATTGATGAGCAGCATTAGTGATGCCAAACCTTCTTCATTTGAATAAGAAGATAAATTACAAGTATGGAAGGATTCCATGCTTGAGGATTACAGGTTTATTATAAAAAACAATGTTTGGGACATTGTGCCGAGGCCAAAAGAGAATCAGTGGTTTCTTCCAAATGGATCTATAAGATCAAACATGCCACTGATGGAAGTGTGGAAAATTTCAAAGCAGGATTTGTAGCCAGAGGCTTCACTCAGAAATAAGGAATCGACTACGAAGAGACTTTTTCCCCTGTAGCCAAGTATACCTCCATTCAAACTATTATTTATTTAGCTCCCGTTCTTGGTTGGAAGCTACATCGGATGGATGTAAAAACAACATTCTTGAATGGAGATATTGAACATGAGGTCTTTTTGGAGCAACCATATGGTTTTGTAATGCATAACAAAGGAACTCATGTATGCAATCTAAGGAATGCCTTCTATGGTCTTAAGTAGGCTCCCAGAGTTTGGTATGACAGGATTGATGGCTTTCTTAAGAGCCTGGGTTTTCATAAAAGTGATGTTGATGCAAATATATACTTCAAGGTAAGAGGTAAATAACATGTTATACTAATATTGTATGTTAATGATCTCTTTCTAACAGGAGATGAAGGGATAATAGCCTGGTGTAAGAGGGAGCTAGCCTCAGAATTCAATATGAAAGACTTAGGCTTGATGCATTACTTCCTAGGATTGGAAGTGTGGAAAAGACAGGGAGAGATATTTTTGGCATAAGGAAAATACACAGTGGATGTACTAAAGAGGTTTGGTATGATGGATTTCAAATCGATGACTACTCTGATGGTTACCAACCTGAGGAAGCTGCATGATTTTGATACAGGTTCATATTTGGTGGATCCCACCATGTATAGGGAGTTGATTGGATCATTGATGTACATGATCCACCATAGGCCAGATATATGCTACGCAGTGATTGCAATGATTCAGTTCATGACTGAACCGAGATAGAGACATTGGGTGGCAGAAAAGCACATCTTGAGATATCTTAGAGGGACCATTACTTATGGTCTGAGATATACATCCAGTGGTGGTTTATTTATACATGGGTATGAAGATGTTGACTGGGAAGGAATCCCAATGGATCGGAAGAGTACTTTCGGATACTGCTTCAGTTTAGGATCTGCTATGATCTCTTGGTCAAGACGGAAGTAGGGATCCATTGCATAGAGTACAACAGAGGTTGAATACATTGCAGCAAGTGATGCTAACAAGGAAGCAGTATGGCTCAGAAAATTGGTTTTTGGGTTGTTTAGTGACAAGCTCGAGACTACAGTGGTTCACTGTGATAATCAAAGTTGCATAAAATTGACAAAGAACCTGATATTTCACGATAGGTCAAAACATATTGACATGAGGTACCACTACATCTGAGACTTGGTCCAGAGAAAAACTGTAAAGTTACAATACATATCCATGAGCAAGCAGGTAGCTGATATCCTGACCAAGCCTTTGACCTCGAGACAGTTTGTGCAGCTGAGAGGCAAGCTTGGTGTGGCTAAGAATGACTCCCTCGTTGAGAGGGAGTGTTACATTTGGAAACATCGACTGTCATTCTCCAATGAGAGGCCATATGGGCCACCCTGAGGCTAGCTAGGGAGATTTGGAGAATCAACCAGTCTTGTGAGGTATTGACAAAATCCATGGGGAACGTACAACCTCTGTGAGTCAAACCAAAAGTCAGGATGGATGAGATGCTATGTGAGTATAATGAAAAATTCATGGGGAGCATACAACCTCTGTGAGCATAGACAGTCTAGTGAAAAATTCAGGGGGATCGTACAACCTCTATGAGCATAGACATACTAGTGTAAAATTCAAGGGGAATGTACAACCTCTGTGAGCCTAATCAAACCTTGTGAGCCATGAGCAAAAGTCAAGGAATCTAGCAAAAGTTAAGTTGAATATAAAATTCCTATGAGCTAGAAATAAGCGATATTCCTAATATTGCAAATGATATAAATGTATTGATCTAGTGCATTGGCACGTGTAACATTATCTGCCATGAATATAATTTTGAATTTCCTTGTAAAGAGTCAAGTTGTAACTGAAGTATCAAGTCTATTTCTATTTCCGAACTAAAGTGTAATGCTAAGCTGTAATTGAAGTCTCAAGTCTAGTTCTATTTTTGAACTATAGTGTAATGTTGAGTTGCAACTGAAGTCTTAAGTCTAGTTCTATTTTCGAACTAAAGTGTAATGTTGAGTTGCAACTGAAGTATCAAGTCTAGTTCTATTTTCGAACTAAATTTCAATGTTGAGTTGTAACTGAAGTCTTAAGTCTAGTTCTATTTTCAAAGTAAAGTGTAATGTTGAGTTTTAACTGAAGTCTTAAGTCTAGTTATGTTTTCGAACTAAAGTATACCAGTCTCAAGTCTAGTTCTATTTTCGAACTAAAGTGTAATGTTGAGTTGTAACTGAAGTCTCAAGTCTAGTTCCATTTTCAAACTAAAGTATACCAGTCTCAAGTCTAGTTCTATTTTCGAACTAAAGTGTAATGTTGAGTTGTAACTAAAGTCTCAAGTCTAGTTCTATTTTCGAGCTAAAGTATACCAGTCTCAAGTCTAGTTCTAAGTTCGAACTAAAGTATGAAGTTGAGTTATGATTAAAGCATGCAAACAAGTTACTATTTCGAACCTCTCCTCTTCTCCTCTTCAGCCTATATAAACAGAGGTTGTCCCCTCTCTTCAACACAGTTTGGATATGCAGGTTAAGGGTGAAGCAATAGAGGTGCATATCAGTGATAAAGAGGTAGCATGCCAAAGTTGCATATCAGAGGTGTATATCAGCATCATATCAGTGTTGTATATCAACAATAGAGGCAACATATCAGAGGTGTATTTCAGCAAGGTCTCTTAGGTCTTTGTCGGGTCAGAGTCATCTTGGCAAGATCTTTAAGAGCAGAACATTCATGGTGGATATTTGTAAGTGATCTTAAATTATTAATGCAATAAAGGAATGTCATTTGTTGGGGGTTTTCTCCCTGTACAGGGTTTCCCTAGGGTATATGTGTTGTTGATGTGCATGCTCACTTATCTACATAGTTATTTCTATTCGGTTATGATTTGGTATTGTTGAAGTGTATTAAGTTTGAATCAAAGTATTGAAGAAAATAAAAGAGTTAATCCGCATAAGAAATCAAGCTCATAATTTAACACACCCAACCCCTAAATACCCTTTCTAGTGATGGGGCATCAAATTTTCGCATTTCCTTGGTTCATTTTCGGTCCCTTACTAAGAATAACCATCCTCTTCTTCTCCTTTGAATTTTACATCTCACATTACATGCTTAAACCAGCTAGCGGGGTCCTCCTCATGACCTTGGGTTGAAAACCGAGAGATAAGATTCTTCTTAGCAAAGGTTTTGGCACTTCAGAACTCCCAAACTTCAGGAGATCCAATGGCATTGTCAAATTCCCCGATCATCGAACAACGGAGGAAATTGACGATCCATTTCCTCTACCGAAATCCTACGGTTAAAAAGGGGCTTGGAATTCGGTGCGGAACACTCTTTTTTTTCCTAATCCTCGAAGTCCCGAAATATCGCCATGTGGCCTTAGCCCTTCATTGATCAACATTCAACATTTAGCGTTGAACATCCTATGTTTTAGCATTTTGATAGTTGGTGGTCATCGTTGGTTCATCGACATTTGGCAATTGACGATCATCATTGGAACTTCCTTTATCAACCTACACTCAAATCTTTCTAATTCTCGCCACGTAGCTTTATCTCTTCGGTGATCAGTGCTTTACATTGAGCGTTCCTACATTTTACCACACCCTAAATCTTCCGAACGTCGAATTTATCCAAACTCCCAAAGTCTCGAATACGTCACCAACCACATTGGCTAGGTGAGCATGAACCAGAATCTAACATGTGGTGAGGGTCGAGGGGTGACATGTGTCCTCATTAGGGGGTGACATGTGTCGTTCTTTAATATTCATAAAGGGTATATGAATCGACCAAATCTGGGTGACACGTGGTACCTTGGTTCCAGGTTCATGTAACCCGTGATGACGTTAGTGAGCCACGCCAACCCCCATCATGCAGTTGGGATGTATTCATGTGGATCCATAAATCCATAGTCCTCATTAATTTGCAGCTCCAAGCTTCGGAGCTCATTGAACCCTCTTGACGCAAATCCCTTGAAGAGCCAAGTCTCCGGAATCTCGGATATGGTGCCACACCTCCTCTCCCTACCAACGGCTGAGATTTATTTTGGCGTTCGCAACTTCGATGCTTTCATACTTCATAAACTCTTGGATAGGTTCATTCAGAGCATGAAGTCTCCAAACTACTTGATCGCTTTCCATGTACCCACTCATCCAACGGTCCTAGTTCAACATTCAACACTTGACAGGGGGCGATTAGGGCCCACGTCTCACTCCACGACGCATTCTTGGTTAGTTGTGCAGTTGAGGGTGGGTCCCTTAGATCGACAGCTTGGAGGGATTCCAAAGGATCTGAAGATTGATAGTCCATGTCACTTCGCCAGTTAGACATTCGGGTGTTCATCGTGTATCTTCCAGTTCTCCCTCCGGACCATGTCAGATCTATCGCCACATGTACCTAGCATCTATGGTTAGGATTTACTCTGTCTTGCAGACCTTTGGGGGAAACTCACTCATCTCTAAATCTTCAAATACCAGGACTCTAGGATAACCGTTGATCTGTGGACATGTGTCCCTCCATTATCAATGGTCTAGATTAACTCCATGACTTCGACATTTAGGAGTTTTGGTGCTAGACCACTCCTATTCCTCCAAAGTAGAGCCTTTCTGAAGCACTTAACACTTCCATTCATACGTCTAATCTAACAGATGAGAGAGTGTAACATACCCGACCACCCATAGGTTGGGCTACACCACTTAAATAGGCTACAACACACCCAACCACCAGCAGGCTAGGAATGTTGCAATCCCAAGACTCAGTTCTATGATCTCTAATTTGAAAACAAAGGACTTCTCAACAATGTTAGAAGCGTGCACACCACATGCATAAGACAAGATCCATGTCAAATCATAAAATAGACAAACAATGTCCCATGCACAACAAATAACCAACAAACAAGCACATTAGAATACATATCTCAGAGATAATTAAATACACAGCAGAATACATTAAATAGAAAACACAAAGAGCACTTATCTTTGCAAATAAATGTTCACCAACTAGCTGCAGACCAAGCACGTTCCTCCCAACCATATATGTTGATGTTCATTTACTCTCAACAGCAGTTCGCCCTCGAGCCAAGGCTATGAATCCACTAGGATGGGTCCTAGGCCAAGTTTAAATACACAGTAGTTGGCTAAGTAGCTCTCAGGTTTCCCAACCTCACAACAATCCTAATTTACAGCTCTCTTTCCCCCTCAGCCTGCACACCCCAAGAAATGAACACCTTTCTCTGCCATGAATTCCTTGAGGTTGTTCCATTTCTCTCCAGGGCTCTAGTGCTACTGGTCAAGAAATATCCCTACTGGAAATTCCAAGGACTCTTAGTTGTGGACAGCTCCATCCAAACTGCCATTAAGTTCATGCACAGAGGCATCCATTACCTCTAGGAATGATCAGTAAATCATTATATCCATTCAATGATGGATCTCCTCTTCCTTCCATTCGTTTCCATGCTCAGCCCAAGATCACACGAACTAGCAGTAGTGAGTGAAGAGGAAGAAGAACAAGTGAACCGGTGAGAAGAGGACGAACCAAGGGAAGAACAACCCCAAAACAACCCCCAAGGGATGTCTAAATAATTACATGAAGACAAGAGCCACATGGTCTCCCTCCCAAGAAGCTCATGTAACCCCCTCTTCTCCATAAAATCAATTATGGGTAAATAAAATAATAATAACAAGACTTATCCCCTCAATCCCCCTCTCTCGTGGAATCATAGCCCCCTATCTCTTTTGTCCTTGTCGGTCTTGCAACCAAAGGTGTATTTTATTAATGTATAGGAAGTGTTACATTTCCTAGGCACTATGGCCCCTTTTCAACTTTATCGACTCACCAGCCTAAGTCATATTTACATAATACATTATAGTTTATAAGGGTTAGAATCGGGATGTTACATCCCCCTCCCCTTATTTTGTCACTGTCCTCAGTGCACAACACCATTCCAATGTTATTAACATTACAATTCTAGGCCCTCTAGCCTTAATTCACACAGGCAATCCAACCCAATCTTATACACATAAGCACTCTGGCCTAAAACATGTATGCACAGGCATTCTGACCCAAAACATGTATGATGATCTTCAGAATTTTTATTTCTAGAAACAGTTCCAACCAACAAGATTTCCTTCCCTCTCAGCCCTGCACAACCCAAATAAATGAACCCCTTTCTCTGACATGTAGTCCCTCGGGTTGTTCCACTTCTCCCCGACTTCAGTGCACTTGGCCAGAAAGTTTCAGAGTTGTGGGTTCCAGAACTCCAATTGTAGCAAGTCCATTGGACTTCCTTCCTTCCATGCCTTTGTCATTTAGTTGCTCCAACATCACCTTCTTTTCTATCATAGTCTGGAACTTTTCTATATCTTCAACATTCATCATTTTCCTACAATATTTCAAATTAGTGAGCATGTCAGTTCAAAATTTGTGCATAAAATTCTCATTCTTTCTCATATTGTAAGAGTAAATTTTCATAATCCAATACAATACTTATCTGTGTGGTTCATGGATCTGCATCCATATGGTGTCTCATTAACTTGGATCACTATTTTCCTTGACATACCCATTGTGTGCATGAACCCAAACAAGAGATATCAAAGTCTCATCTTCCTTGTGGTCACTCACTTTCCAGGCCCAGGCTCATGCATCCCCTTTTTTGCTATGCAGTCCCTCAAGCGATCCATCTTGCCTGACCAAGGTTCTCTTGCACAAGAAGTTTTCTAGGGACATAGGGTTCTCAAGTCACAAAAATAGCCTTTTCCATGCTTTCCATCTTGCATATCCAACATATCATCTGTATTATACATATATAGTCATCATGAGATGTCATTATAACCATTTCAAACATAAATGTCAAATTTGTTTTATACGGGAAAATAAAATTTTCCAAGCATGATCTTTATGCTCATAATGGTTGGATCTGTAGCTGTAGATATTAGTATTCCTTATGGGCTTACATCCCTTCCATATCCAAGACCATTCTACCTACAATTTATACAATTTACATTCGGCCAAAACAATCCGTCAGTAATTATCAAATCATAATTCCAAAAACTATTTTATGTAGGAAAAATCAAACTTCTAGACATAAGCTTCTACTCATAACAATTTGACTCTTGCAACAATAGGCATTGGTCTTCTTTATGGGCTTACAACACTGCCATATCCCAAACCCCTTTCCTCCTGCAATTTCAACATTCCTCCACCAAACAAATTGTCACTATCTCATGTACAAGACATATATTCTCATGGAAATGATTCAAAACAAAATCACAAAGTCCTCTCATAATTGTTTACAACTACAATTCAATTACTTCTATTAATCCAACTATTAATTGGAATGAACTTATCATTACATATACATGTATTATCAGCCACACAGACCTTTCATAATGCCACAGTTAATAAGATAACAATCAATGTGCCAATACCCATGGTCACATATACACAATGCATCCATGCATGGACTACATAATACCACATAACTATGTCATGTATTCCACCATAATGAGTTGGAAGTTTTGGCTAACGATTCAACACATCATCCACACACTTCCTACTGCTTGCCTAACTATTTTCTTACCTTCCTTTTCCACCCAAACACAACACCAAGAATATAGTCCTTAAGTGCTCTCCAGTGTTGGAAACGAGGTTGCAATGCAAACATCAGATATACAGTAGATAGCATCAAGCACTCACATAGCGCTATAGACCTTCCATATCCAACCATATTATGGTCTCACACATGACTAGCTCTATGGGTATTCGTTGTTATATAAGGAGTATGCCTACTGAATTAACCTGGTTATGATCCCATAACCAATCATAACATAATATGAAACTGATGTTTTATCTAAGTGCATTCTAGAATCAACACTTACACACTCTAACCCTTTGGTCATTACATATCAATTTAAATAATGAAAATTAACTGAGGGAATCCTTACCTCAATCCCCTTCAACATGTATGCATCAACGGAAACTAAATGCATACCTGCCTGGTTGTTACCAACCTACTTGTTTTTGTCTGACCAACTGATATTTGTAGAAGCTCACAAACTTCCCCCATCATCATTTTGATCACCATTCTTACCATCCTCATGGGTCTTCACCTTGATGGAAATTATAAGCAACAACAACATCCACATACGTAACCCTGTTGTATCATTTTTCCTAAATACATAATCCATCCTTAGTCATAATCAATTATTATTTCATAATAACAGACTATTCTAAGTTCACCAGCATGTTATATGCATATCCAAGCATGTACATATACAAAATTACACATCTATATGCACCAAGCATTACTATCAGTATGCATACTAATGCATATGCAATTTAACTTCATTGTATGCTTCATGCACTCTAGTGCATTTCTGTTTAAGTTCACTTATTTATTTATCTATTTCTGTTGTAGTTGGTTGTCCTTGAATTCCTTTAGATCCTTGATGCCTTATGTGCTCCCATTATTCTCATCTGCATTATGATTCCATGGGTCTGAACACTTTTCTAGCCACGTTCCACTTGGCCATTCTTTCCCACTTAGTACCATTCCCCAATGGAAATCCATTTTCATTCAGTGTCACTTTTGAAGTGAGAGATCATTCCAATTCCTTTGCATTGACATCTTGCTTCCACTGTGAACTCTGATTTAAGATTTTAGACAGTAGATAAGTCATATCTAACAAATCCTTCCCTGGAACTCTTATTCTTGACACATAGAGATTATTCACACACCACCTCTTAAGCTCTTTGTTTCCTTCCACATCAATATTGCAACTGTCTACACATCTCTACCTTCAAGACTATGGAGCCTTACTTTTCCTTTCTATGCCCATTAATG
>ML804915.1:101553-117806 GCA_009831015.1 Picea engelmannii | reverse complement strand
AGTGATCTTGCTTCCTTTCACACTCGTTAAAAGGTCAGAAAGGGCGTCTTGCGAGCGATAGTTTAACCCTTTTTCGGTCTCGTTGGACTACTGTACGAAAAAGGAACTGAGAGAGTTCTCTTTTAAGCGTTTTTCCAAACTCTCTAATCCCAAAAAACCTTTGATTTTTCTGTCTTTGGACTCGTTAAAAGCACACATCGACAGGCCCATACGGGACCGATCCCTTACTTCTTCTGGTTCGTTAAACAAAGGAAGAGGAACTTATTGAAGGTGAGTTATATAGAGCATGTGTTATCCTCCTCGAGCTCATTAAATCAAAAAGAGGTTCTCATCTATCTGGATGGGGGAAAAATTGAAAGGAGCAAGCCAGGCAGTCTCTTGAGAACATCGTCCAGCACTTCTTAGAGTCACCCTTGAACACGGCACTTTGTCATTTACATGTATCATAATCTGATGAACCTCTGCACTGAACCAATCTTTGAGTTCCTTTCACTCCTTTGGGTCACCCGACGCAAGTCACCACCTCCATTGCATAAGTATTGGTCCACGTCACGTTTTGTTGTTTTGCCTCAGTGTTCAAGGGAAGTATCCGCCTCAAGAGTCAACCATCCCAAATATCTTGTCTCAAAACCCGTGTCATTCCATGTTCTTTTGATCTACCAATTACATCTTTATATGCATTTCGCGTCGTTGATGGGGGATACATCAAGGCCCTCCCTCGACGAGTCTATTCCTGTCGACTTCAACACATTATTCGAGAATTAGACTTAGAAACTAGTTAGTACTTTGGGACCTGCATGCCTCAATGGCAGGCCTCCTCACATTCGACAGTGGGTTTACATCATTGACCTCTGATCGAATGATTCCACGAATGTTCGACCTCAGCTCATCTATTCATGTTTGATGGAATGTACTAAGGTACCTTGGGAATCATTGACATTACTGGTGATCTCCCTCGCACTTCTTAACGGTTTACCTCATTGACCGGTAATCAAGTGGTTTCTGCCATGTTCGACATCAAGACATCTATTCACATGGTTAGAATCGTATCACACTGGGATTGGTAAGAAGACCCTGGGTTGAGTAATTCACTTTGATATATGCTTTGCCCAGGTTGAAAAGGAGTTTCTATTGGAAAAAAAACACATGCATTGTTACATAGATCCACTTTGTATTGGTCATGGCTATGTCTTGCCATCTCGTAGATCCACTATGTATCTTTCGTGGCTACGATCAGTCCGAGTCATCAAAGTATAGATCCACATTGTATCTTCGGTGGCTATACCCTTTAATCAATACAATTATGGATCCGCAGTGTATATTATGGAGGCCATACCTTACAAGTCTCGATCACCCAAGCATAGGTATGCCTGCCTTGGGTTTTGAAATATGTCATGATGTTTGTTGGATGTTTGTGTGCAGCTTCTGTCATGTTCTCTGAGTCTATACCCTTGCTTGAACGTCTACAAAGTATTTCAGTCATCATTTCGCATCTTCTGACTTCATACTTTGGGGGGCATTCTGTTACACATCAAAATTACTCGACTGGATAAGTGTCACATATTCCTCTCAATTGTCGTAAGTGTCGCAACTTCCTTACAACTTTCGCAAGTTTCGCAAGTTGGTTACAAGTGTCGCAAATGTTGTTTAATCATGTTGCCATAATGACGACACTAAGGAGATATTTAAAACATCTTATGTACTTGGTTTGAAGAAGGAGAACTGGTTTATTGGAGTAAAATAACTCTTAACACCTGAAAAGGGCTTTCAATCAAGAGTTTTGAGGGTGAACGCTCCCCTGAAACAGCCTTAGGAGCGCTAGCGCTCCCCTATAAGGCCTCAGGGAGCGTTATAACGCTTCCTCACCCCTCTGAAGGAGCGTTGCCCACTTTTGAAGCGTTGGCGCTCCCCTTAAGCTTCTCAGGGAGTGTTCTAGCGCTCTGATGCCCCTTTTGAAGGAGCGCTCCCTAATCTGGGTCAGTTGTTAGCCCGGTGAGGAGAATGGGGAAAGGATCTTTCGAGATTAGGAGGTAGTTGTACTCGAATTCTTGGTTTCATCAAGAGATCCCTGATCTAAGGAGGAGGTTCCCAACTTGTTCTAAAGATAACTCAAGAGGTTAAGCTCCTCTCAACCTATATAAGAAAGCTCTATTATGGTGGAAAGGGGGGAAGAATTGCTAGCATGAAACCTATGATCTCATAGGAAACACACAGTCAACCAAAGGAGAAGTGATCAGTGAAGTTGCTGTCAGCCAGGTTGTGGATCTTTCGAGCAAGGGTTAGACGAAGAGGACTTGACGAAGTTGTCGCATTTGCATCTACGATTGTAAGTATTGTTGTCGTTATTCTCATTAATATGACACGCTTGGCCTGTTTCTTTCTAGTTTGTTTCTGATGTTACATGAACTTATCATTAATTGATAGATCTATTTTCAAGCTAATATCAATAGAGTAGGGAGTAGTCGTATCTTGTTTGTCTACAGAACTCAGTGAGGAGCAAAGGATTGGAGTGCAACTTGGAGCGTGCAGGGACAAACGTCGATAAAGAGGTACTTTTGTTATCCTTCCTTCTCATGTATTAGTTTAGATAGATTTGAAAGGAAGTCAGTGTCCACGTTTAGCATTTTTCTGTCTAGGGTTAAGGTCAAGCTCTTAGAGGCGATATACCTGTCCGCAGGGAGATTTTCCTACAACAGATACATGAAATACATTATGAATGGTCATAGATGCAGGAAATGCAATCATATAAGATACTATTCCAATCCTCTCTAGGATTTCAAACGACCCACAATATCTAGCTGCCAACTTGGAATAGTTTCCCAACTTCAGGGAACTTCTATTGGCCTTCACTTTCAAGAATACATGATCGCCCACTTTAAACTCCCTGTGAGTTATACCCTTGTCATCATAGCTTTTTTTCATGTCTTGGGAAAATTTTAAATTATGTTTAATCTTTGACATCTGATCTTCTATTTCCCTGAGAAAATCTAGCCCAACTACTTCTCTATCTGTTGGGTTGTCCCAGCTTACTGGTGTGTTGCACTTTCTACCATAAAGTGCCTCAAATGGGCTCATCTTTAGAGATTGTTGGTACCCATTTTTGTAGGAAAATTCTACCAAGTGTAGATAATATTCCCATTTCAATGGCTTGTCTATCACATACATTATTATCATATCCTCTATCACTTGGTTCACTCTTTATGTTTTCCCATCAGTCTCGGGATGATAAGTTGTGTTGAAGTTCATATTTGTTCTGAACCCTTTGAATAATCCATTCCAGAACTTTGAGGTAAAATTTGGGTCTCTTTCAGACACAATTTTCTTGAGTATACCATGAAAACGTGCTACTTCCCTCATATAAATATCATCAACATTGATTGACTTGTGAGTAAACTTCATAGGAATGAAATGGGTAGCTTTGGTAATCTTGTCCACCACCACCATGATAGCATCATGTTTCTTGCTTGTTCTGGGAAATTTGGTAATTAAATCCATTCTCACCACTTCCCACTTCCACTGAGGAATGGGCAATGGCTACAACAACTCAGTTGGGTGTCTATGCTCAACCTTGACCTTTTGACACTCCAAACATTTAGCAATGTACTCAGCAATCTCCTTCTTCATTCCTAGCCAATAATATTGGCTCTTTACTGCTACAACTATTTTCTGATGTCCTAGGTGTCCAACATAAGGTACATTATGCATCTCTTTCAAAATCATGCTCCTTAATTCGTGATAATTGGGTACATAAATTATGTTCTTGTACAGGATAATTTCATCATTTCCCAATTTATAATCTTCAAATTTTTGTTGCATTTTACCTTGTTGTAATTATGTTACCAACTCCATGTACTGCAAATCTACTTTTGTAGCCTCAGAAATTATACCTTTAAGATCAGTTTGATACATTCTAATAGTTGTAGCATGTAGTTCATGCAATCTCCTACTGAGTGCATCAACCACTTTGTTCTCTTTTCCTTTATTGTGCTTAATATCAAAGTCATACTTACAGAGGAATTCCAACCATTTGATTTTCCTAGCATTTAAAGTTGGTTGATTAAACAAGTATTTCAAACCATTATGGTCTATCCTCAGCTCAAACCTCTTTCCCATGAGGTAGTTCCTCCACTTCTTCAAGGTGTGTACTATGGCTTCCAACTCTAAATCGTGAGTGACATAGAGCCTTTCATGCTCCTTCATGTCACACACAATTGTCTTGGGTATGCCATGCAACCATGCTACTTCCCTCATATAAATATCATCAACATTGGTTGCCTTGTGAGTAACCTTGATAGAAATGAAATGGGTAGCTTTGGTAAGCTTGTCCACCACCACCATGATAACATCATGTTGCTTGCTTGTTCTAGGAAATTTGGTGATGAAATCCATTCTCACCACTTCCCACTTCCACTCAAGAATGGGCAATGGTTGCAGCAACCCAGATGAGTGTCTATGCTCAACCTTGACCTTTTGACACTCCAAATATTTAGCAATGTACTCAGCAATATCCTTCTTCATTCCTGGCCAATAATATTGTCTCTTTAATGCTGCAACTATTTTCTGATATCCTAGGTGTCCAACATAAGGTACATTATGCATCTCTTTCAAAATCTTGCTCCTCAATTCATGAGAATTGGGTACATAAATTATGTTCCTGTAAAGGATAATTTCATCATTTCCCAATTTATAATATTCAACTTTTTGTTGCATTTTACCTTGTTGTAATTTTGTTACCAACTCCATGTACTGCAAATATACTTTTATAGCCTTAGAAATGATACCTTTAAGATCAGTTTGATACATGCTAATGGTTGTAGCATGTAGTTCATGCACTCTCCTATTGAGTGCATCAACCACTTTATTCTCTTTTCCTTTGTTGTGCTTAATATCAAAGCCATACTCATAGAGGAATTACAACCATCTGCTCTGCCTAGCATTTAAAGTTGGATGATAAAACAAGTATTTTAGACCATTATGGTTTGTCCTCAGCTCAAACCTCTTTCCCATGAGGCAGTGCCTCCACTTCTTCAAGGCATGTGCTATGGCTTCCAAATCCAAATCATGAGTGGCATAGAGCCTTTCATGCTCCTTCAATTTTCTTGATTCAAAACATATCACAAACCCATTATGACTGAGGAATCCATCAAGTCCTTATTTGCATGCATCTATGCAAACCACGAAATCTTCATTCGGATCAAAAATTCTCAGAATTGGAGCACTGGTTAACAACTACTTCAATTGTTGGAATCTCTTTTCACATTCTATTGTCCATTGAAACTTCACCCCCTTCCTTTGCAAGGAAGTGATTGGGTGAGCAATTCTTGAAAACCTTGCAATGAATCTTCTGTAGTAGCCAGCTAGACCCATGAAGGATCTGACTTCTGTCACATTCTTATGTGTTTTCCACCCTTTAATGGCCTCAATCTTTTCAGGGTCCACTATTATCTATTCTTCAGATATGATATGCCCCAAATAGTGAATTTTGTTTTGATAAACTAAGCACTTGCTCAATTTGGCATACAACCGGTGCTCTCTTAGCACTTGTAACACCATCCTCAAGTGATTCTCATTTTCTTCTTGACTTGTAATACACAAGGATATCATCCAAAAAGACAATGAAAAACTTGTCTACGTATTCCCGGAAAACACCATTCATTAAGCACATAAAAAAAAATTGGTGCATTTGATAATCCAAATGGAACCACTGTGAATTTGTAATGATTGTACCTTGTCCTAAAGGAAGCCTGGATGATGTATTCATCTATGATCATTACTTGATGATATCCTGAACTGAGATCAATCTTTGAGAATATCCTTGCATCCTTTAACTGATCAAAGAGACCATTGGTCCTTGGCAAAGGATACTTGTTCTTTATAGTCACTTTGTTCAATTGTCTAAAGTCAATACACAACCTCAATGTCCCATATTTATTATTCACAAATAAAACTGGGGCACCCCAAGGTGACACACTTGGGCGTATATACCCCTTCTTCAGAAGCTCTTCAAGATGCATTTTCAACTCCTTTAGCTCTGGTGTACTCATTCTATAGGGACTCTTTGATATTGGATCTGCTCAAGGCATCAAATTTATAGAGAAATCAATATCTCTCTTTGGGTGTAGTCCTGGTATCTCCTTAAACACATCCTCAAAATATTTTAAGATTGTGTGATCCTCCAGATTTGGCACCTTATCCTTAGGTTCTTCCTCTATATGGGTTGCAAATATTTGACATCCCTTCCTGTAACACTTCTTCAACTGCATTGTTGAGATCTCTCGGACAGTAATTGCCCTAGGAATTCCTTGGATTGTTCTTGGGTTCCCTTTCTCGTTCAGGAAAGTAAATGCCTTGTTATGATAGTCTCAGACAACATGGTGTTGTTCCAACCAATCCATACCAATTAGACATTCAGATGAACCCAAGGGCATGATGTTCAAATTTTCCTTGGTACTTAGCCCATTCATGTCCACTGGACATGAATTTAACCAACTCAACAACCGTTCTCTTGGTTCTTGTAGCCAATTGCACCAACCAAGATTTTCCATGCTTCCTTCTTGGAAAATGAAATTTTTCCACTCCCTTAGGATCTATATAGCTATGACTAGCACCTGAATCTATTAAAATATTGAAGGCATGGTACTTGATCATACCTTCTACTTCAATCATGTGTGATTGAAACTCTACTTTCTTGTTGTCTAGGGCTGCATAGATCCTTGGTACACTTTTTTCCATGTCCTCCATTGTTTATGCTTGTTGTACATTATGGATAGATCTCACTTTTTCAATTTTGTGAGGACAATCTCTATACTTACGGTCTCGTTTATAAACCCAACATTGAATGGGTGTCTTACTTGGCCTTTTCCCACCTACCTCAGCCATTTTGTGCTCTCTAAAATATGGTTTTCCTTGAGGACTATTTCTAAAAATTTGTATCTTGTTCCCCTTGTGCCTTTGTTCCCTCTTAAACTTCTTCTTGTCTTCCCAAGATCTTTGGAAAGTAGGATTTCCTTTATGTTGATTATACAATCACTTGTCTCTCCTTATGGTTTCCTCCAAATTCTTGGGATCATCATATTGAATCTTGTCACTAATGAAATATGGCATCCCACTCATGTATCTTTGGATATCAGCTATCTCATCCTTGGTGAAGGAGACATACTTCAACAATTCTAAAAATATCCTTTCATACTCATCAATGGTCATGTTGCCTAGATTGAGTTCAAAGAACTCTTTCATCTTTTTTTCATTATACCTCTTGGTCACATATTTCTTCTCAAAATTCTTCTTGAATTCCTTCCATGTACCATTCTTCTCTATGATGTGATTCACTTGCACAAGTTGATCCCACCACATGGATGCCTTTCCTTTAAGATGGTAAATAGAAATTATTCCTTCTATGTGAGAAGAATAATTATGCAAATGGAAATATTTTATCATGCCTAGCAGCCATGCCTCAACATCTTCATCTTTATTTTGCTCTCCATCAAAAGTAGGAGGTTTGATCTTGTTCATTTCTCCTTTCAATTCATCCACCCAGACCTCATATTCTTCCTGAAAAGGAATGGACTCGAGTTGTTGTGTGCTCTCCTATTGGAATGCCTTTGGGAGTGATGGTGATGTCTGTTATCACTCATTGATCTTCCTTTTCCCTCAGGGGTCCCATGGCTTCCTGATTTGTTGGAGCCACTCTCCTTATCCAACTTATTTTAAATTTTTTCTAGGATTTTCATTAACTTCATATTGAAGTCTTCATATTGTTCCTTGGCCTTCATAAGCCTCTCATTATGAACCTCGTGGCTTTGGACATCTGTCTATAATTTTTTGATGGTCTCAGCCAGATTTATGTCTTCCTCATTTCCTCCTCCATGTCCATTGGAGTTGGTTCCTTCCATACCCAACTGGAAATTCATCCCTCTGATTTCATATTCTTGACTATAGACTATCTAGTATCTATGTATCATCCATCACTCTACACTCTATGTTGATTTTGATCTTACAACAGTTAATTCTGCAAAACTATGCAGCCAACAAAACTTTGTCAGGGTAATTGTTCTCACTAATTTCATGAAAAAATGAACCATTCTGATTCATTAATATATTAGACTTATTTTATGTTGATTTCCTGAGAAATTGAATGTTCAGATCCAATTTTTGGGTGAAAAATTATCTTCTATTGTTCAAGACCTTTCCAATGCATGCTTCCATGCTAAATTCTAAGTTTTGAGAAGGAAGTCATGGATACTTGAAAATTTGTATTTTCAGTGATGCAATCCCTGTACATGGATTATTCCAACTCATAGTCGAATTGGATCTTGGATTCATGTTGGATCCCTTCTTCAGGTTTACAGGCCTTCCTTACTTCGTTAGGTGTAGGCCTGTACAAATTAAAAACCCCATGGGATATTTCTCTAAGCCCTTCTCTGTTTTCAAAAAACAATTTCGGGCACTTAGCCCCTTTTTTTCCGACCCCTGAACGCATGTGACCACGGGCTGTGATCGAGTGTTGGCTGAAAGGTGATTATCCTATTCTTCAAGCTTCCAGGGCTATGTAACTTTCAGCTTCAGCGGTTTTCCTTTCACCTCACCTCATTTCCTACGAACACCAAAGTGGTGAATCTTCCGAACAATTGCTTCTTTGGAGCTTCGGGCTTCAAAAGATCCACCTTCTTCACAATCCATTTCCTTCGAACACTAAATCTTTGAAATTTCAGAGTGTTATCAATACTTACACACCAAAGGGGTGCTACGTGTCGAAAACAAGGAGTGTACACATGGCCCAATCAATGGTTGGCACATGTCTCGTTTTCATTGCCACCAAAGACATACCAAAGGCATGAAATATATTGGCATGTGGCATGATTACAATGGTACACATCACTCTAGGTGATTTCAGCATGCCACATCACTTCGACATTCCGTGACTTCAAAACTTCGGGCTTCGACAGACTTTACACCTGCACACCACAAATCTCCCGAATGTCGACTTCTAGAAACCTGAGGACTAACGGATTGACGGTCCTCCTTCTTTGTTTATATCTACAGTCAATGGGAGCTCCAAGACTCCAAGATTTGGGATTTCTAAGGTTCCATCTTGTACTGCCTCTTGAATTGTTGAACTGGTGAACCACCAGATTCTAGTCAACAACCACACACTAGAGGGGTGCTATGTGGTAGATCCCAAGAAGCGGACACATGGCCCAATTCAAGGAGTGACACATGTCAAGTTCTAAATGGAAAAATAAGTCTTTTAAAAGCACAAAATACAATGACATGTGGCACACATATTGTGTGCCCATGTCACCCTAGGTGACGTCATCAAGCCACATCACTTCGATGCTTCATGACTTCAGAATTTCGAGACTTCGGGACTTCGGAGATATGGAAGTTCTTCCTTCATCATCCATTATTTCCTTCGAACATCGAATTCTTGAACCCCTTAAATTTTCCGGGGCCAACCTAGTACAATTGTCATCAATCCAGGTGGTGACACGTAGCCCCACCATCGAGTGACATGTGTCAGCTTCCAATCGATACTAAGGGCTTGTCAAAAGTACAAAAACAAGTGACATGTGGCAAACTTAGGGCAGGTCCATGCCACCCTAGGTGACGTCATCATGTCATGCCATATCTGATGCTTTAGGACTTCAAAGATTTATTCTCATCGACACTTTTTCAAAACTACCGAACTGTCGATTAAGTCCATGTCACCTTGGCGTTCCGTGATTTCAGCACTTTGGAAGATCTCTTCTCATTTGCACATTTTCAAAACTCACAAACTTTCGACTGTTGAACAATTGCTTCCTGTAGCTTCGGGACTTCAGTTATTTATTCTCATCAATACTTTTTCAAAATTGTCAAATTGTCGACGACCAACCAATTTCTTCCCATAGCATTGGGACTTCGATGATTTCTTCTCCGTGAAATCTCCAACATATTTCCTCGAACATCGAACCGTCGAACTTCTTGAGGAAATCCAATGACTCTCCTCCTCCCGAATGATCTACAGTTGAGAGTCACTCCGGGACTTCAAAGCTTCTTGATTCGGCTCCTTTCTCAACAAAAAATTAAAAACTCATCGAACTAATGGAGTACGAAGGACTTGATGGTTAATTGTCATGCATCTTCTCTATATCTGATGGTTGTGAGGGATCCGTCTTCTTTCAAAAAAATCGTACGGCCCAAATTTAAACTTTTTATCCCAATACCATGGTTACCATGGTCTCCTTTCTCTCCTAACTTTATCAAACCACTATACCTCTTAATCTTTCCAATACCACCCAGGAGCTCTCTCAACGCCCCTCTGGCACTCTGTAAATCAAATCTATGTGGAATGTTTACATCAAATTCCACATTCGTGGCCCATCCAGGTTGAGTGTTGAAACCATGGGCTCTTATACCAATTTGTAACGTACCCGGGCTGCCAAGTCGGGGCATGCTACTTCAAAGAAATTGTTATGTTCAAGATATGATACCAATTTGTAACATACCCAACCACCTAGGTTGGGTCATGCCACTTAAAATAATACAAATAAAAAATTCTCATTCTGTTCTGATAATAAAAATTGTCCATACCCAGGCATAGACCTATTGGGCTATGGTAGACATAGCTCTTTGCGGAACATCATGCATATAAACTTAAACAAATAATATGCATTCTACTAATACACAATTAAATGTGGAAATCAAAGTAAAACATACATGCAGCAAAAGATGCCATTCTTATAAATATAAATACATGCACAAGATACACAACATAAAAATTAACATAGAAATGGTACTTATCTTTTTATGAGAAGACCACCAACTATGTGTAGACCTTCCACGAACCTCCCAACCTTAGACCACGTTGCTCCAAGCTATCAGCAGTGGCACTCCACCCAGGGTAAAGGGAATCCTAGGCTAGGATGAGACTATGGAAAATTTCACATTGCAATAGGAAATATTCCCTCCCATGATCCTACTTATGCCCACCGCTCACAAAATCTCATTCCCCACATGCATGTCCCACCCCGAGAATATACACCTTCATTGTTCCACAGTCCATCAGTTGTTCCACTTCCCTTCTAGGGCTTCAGCAACAGGATAGATCAGGAATTCTCAGAGCTTTGTATCTATTGTTGGACTCCCTTCAGGAGAAATCACTTCCCCAACAATCTCTCTCACCTAGAGAGAGTTTCTCACATGACAGGAAACCTGCTTCTTCAATCCACGAGCCTGACAGCCTGCCTCTTCAAAACCACAGGCCTTACAACATGTTTCTTTTGTCCAGATCCTAAGTCAAACAGGTAACCACAGTAGAAAAAATGGGTATGGGCTCTAGTAATGAAAAAAAACCACACCAATCCAAATAAAACATGGGTAGCAACAGCAAAATGGCTAAGGTGCGATATGGCTCATGAACTACGCAGTCGTGTTGTGCCTCACAGGAAAAATGAGTTAGCTTCATAATTTTTCAGGTTTCATAGTTTGCAGAGGTCAATGATGGAAAAAAATGATGGGTGCATGAGCGTGTGAGTGCATGGGGTGAATGCAAGAATGGTCATCCAACCCCCACATCGAACTAATTTACTACATAAAATTGCATGTCCTAAATCAGACACCTATCCTCATGAAGTTGCATGAGCTCCAATTCTCATGTGTTCCCCTTCCCAAAGGAACTTAGGATAACAAGAGTTATTTCCCCAAACCTTAGTCTTTTAGGAAAATATTTTATAATATTCCCTTGGGGTTAATCCCTCAAGCTTGGCCCCTTTTTCCTAGCCTCTTAGCCCCTTCCCCTACCTAGTGGAGCTTATTCCCCCATAACTCTTTCTTCATGGTTGGTCTACACGCAGTGATGTATTTTATATTAATGATATGCATAATTACATATACAAAAATACGCTCACGGGCTTTTAGCATCACATAAGCCACCTAGCTTATAATCACTTGGCTCACCAGCCTACAAAACATGTTTACAATTCAGTAGGGGCTTGTCTTTGGGGTATTACAACACCCATAGTCATACACCATCGGATGACTCCTCCAAGGGAGTGATCTCCACATCATCCAACAATGTCACCTGCCCTACGACATCAAGCCCTTCAAAGATGAGGTATTGTGTGATGTCGCCCCCTTGAAGTTTGTGATGTTCTTTAAAGCCAACCTCATTTATGGAAATGTCATGTTGTATATGAGTCTAGGCCTTGTAGTGTTATTATTACTTTGGACAAGAAATTGTAAATGATACCCGAGGTAGTCCCACCTACTTCCATTGCCTTGATCTCTACCAAGCAATGCAGGAAGGTCATCTCTCATACCAGGAAGTTTTTCTTCTTTGTGATTCACACTCAAAGTGAATGGAAGGTTGCAACCACATCCAAGGCCTCTATGGCAGGTCTCTCCACGTAGTAGAAGCAAGTGGATAAGGTTGTGGAAGAATACAAATACATCTGCTCATCACCCACCGGGGTACCTTTGCACTTTCAGGTCAAGCATTCAATCGATCTGAAACTCAGTGCACCACTACCCAATGGGCCATTCTATCACCACTCTTTGTTATAAAATGAGGAAATCAAGCACTAGATCCAAGAGCTTCTCGAAAAAGGGCACATCTGACCAAGATCATCACCTTATGGAAGCCCAATCGTTCTTTTGCAAAAGAAAGATGGGACCTAACGACCCTCCATTGATTATCGTACCCTAAATAAAATCACTTTCAAGAACCAACACCCAATTCCCTGAATTGACGATCTCCTTGACCATCTCAAGGGGGGAAAATACTTCAGTAAGATTGATCTGAATTATGGCTACCACCAGGTCCCAATAGAGCAGACCGATGTATGGAATACTAGCTTCAAGTCCAAAGAAGGTCTTTTTGAATGGATGGTCATGCCCTTTGGATTGGTGAATGCCCCAACAAATTTCATGAGGATGATGGACGATATCTTGCGACCTTTCACCAATTATTTTGTGGTGGTGTATTTGGATGACATCCTCATCTTTAATAAGAGTTGGGAGGAACACTTGCAGCATATTCAACAGGTTTTGTACACTCTGTGGCAACACAAGCTATATACAAATTTGGAAAAATGCTCCTTCGGCATGAACAAGGTCTAGTACATAGGCTACATTGTTGATGAGCATGGGGTGCATGTCGATCTATCCAAGATCCAGGTCATTCATGACTGGCCAGCCTTGACCACACTCACTGATCTTTGGAGCTTCTTAGGCCTTGCCAATTGCTATCACAGGCTCGTGTTGGAATTCCCCCCTACTACATGGGCCCTTTTGCAAGTGTCCAGGGTTGGTGACAAGGCAAAGTTCATGTGGGGCTAGTCGCAACATAATTTTTTTGATGATTTGAAGCAGTGCTTGTGCTCATACCCAGTGCTCTCATTACCCAACCTATATAATCCTTTTGAGATTGAGACAAATGCTTTAGACTATGTTGTGGGAACAATTATCACTCATCATGGACATCCTTTGGACTATCATAGTGAGACACTATCAGATACCATATGTAAGTACCCCACTTATGAAAAATAAATGTACTCTATTGTACAACCATGCCGCTAGTGGAGGCATTACATTCTCAGGAAGGAGACAATCATCCACATTGATCACAAGCCTCTGCAGTTCATGCAGACACAAGGAAAACTGTAGAATGACTGCCATCAAAAGTAGTCCACATACTTGAAACAGTTCCAGCTCAACATCAAGTATAAGACAGGGAGTACCAACTGTGTTGTCGATTGCTTGATTCGACCTCCAGTTGAAACACTAACCAAAATGATACACTTCTATGGCCATGAGAGCTATGGATGGCCCCAACTCTATGAGAGAGATTCTGACTTCGTCACTACCTACCATATGTTGGGCACAAACACATCTGTCACTGATTTCCATATTTAGGACGGTTTGTTGTGCCATCTGGACCATCTATGCATCCCATCAAGCAAGCGAGTGAAGATGATTTGGGAAGCTCACTACAATCGAGTGGTAGGACACTTCAGCATAGAAAAGACAATGGCAGTGCTACAAAGAAATTTCTATTGGTCGAAAATTCAACAGGATGTCGACAAGTATATCAGGTCTTGCATGGCTTGCGACACTGCTAAACTGACCATTAAGAAACAAGGCATGTACACCCCTCTTCCTACTCCCGATAGGCCCTAGGAATCCATCTCGATGGACTGCATGTCAGATCTTCCTTCAACCAAGTAGGAAAATGACTATATTTTTGTGGTTTTTGATCGATTTTCCGAGATGAGAATTATGTCCACCTGCAAGAAGAGCATCAAAGTAGAGGCCACTGCCAATATCTTCTTCGAACGAGTGTGGGTACATTTTGGGATACCACAATCCATCATCTCAGATCGGGACAGTCGGTTCCTCATCACATTTTGATCGAGCCTTTGGTCACTGCTAGACACCAAGCTCACCAGATCCACTAACTTCCACTCCCAAATAGATGGCCAAACCAAGGTTGTCAATAGGATGATCGTGCATATATTTTGCAAGTACAATTCTAAGAATTCGTGCACATGGGATGAGATTCTTCCCTATGTTCAACATAGTTACAACATATCCATACATAGCTCAACTGACTATAGCACCTTTCAGGTGGGGTTGGGATTTCAACCATTGGGTCCCATGGATGTTACACTACCCATTGCATCCACATAAGAAGAATCATCCCATGCTCAAAACAAAGCCGAAAAATCCACCCGGTTCATTGAACAAATTCAACACATCCACCAACAAGTTCAAGATATTTTGTAGAATTCCAATGCCAAGTACAAGTAGCTCCATGATCAACACCAGGTGCCACACAAGTTTCATATGGGAGATAAAGTTTGGTTACACTTGTAGAAAGAACACCTTACAGGACCCCATCAGAAGTGTCATCCACTCTTCTATGTACCTTACACCATCACCAAGATGGTGGGTGACAATGATTTTGAGATCAATATTCCCCCCTTTCTTTTCTTGCACCTAATGTTTAATGTGGACCTCCTTCATCCATACTTTCCACCATTATTGGACACCTCAGAGATAGCATAATAGTTGACACTGACATATCTCAACCCTAACTTCATGTAATAGGAATACACTAATCAAATCGTGGACACACAGGTCAAGGGAACTCGCTAACATAAGCTTCATATTTATCATGTTGTCAAAGCGGGGTAGCTCCTGCACCAAGGAAAGTGACTCACCCGAGGCCCAATTCAGCAGAAATTTCCTCATCTAATGGGGGAACTCAACGCAATGGAGACCATTTCTTCCTAAGGGGGGAGGATTTATCCAAGTGGATATCAATGGCCACCCACCCTTCCAACTGGCTCACATACACTTTTCATTTTGGCATTTTATTTCTAGCTTTTCTAGTCCTAAACTTCTAGGGTTGTTTTGAGGCCCTAAATAACATTTTTTGGGTTCGCCACAATCACAGTATAGACACAATTAGAGTGTGATGGAAACATGTGTATTCCTTATATAGACCTTTCCAACGGGCTATCGTGCGCCTAAAATGAAGATTATATGAAAAATTTACGACCCCGAGAAGTTGATGTGCCAACTTACCCCATCGGAGCCCACATGGATTTTGGTGCTTCATCTCCCAGAGTTAGGTTTTTTCATTTCTATGGTTTTTTTATTACTTCTTGATGCTAAAAAGGTTTAGAGGTCTCATTGTAATGTGTTCAGGAAAATGTGTGTAGCCTCCACATCCCTTCTCAGAGATTAGCTACCACCATTCGATCAAGATTGTTTCATTCTGCATTTTACAGTTTCAATAGATTTCTTTATTGAATAGAAGTTAATTTTCACTGTATCTTTGTTATTATTCACTGTATCTCTTTGTTAATGTTATAGATCTGTGTTTCATTTATTTCTTCTCGTAAATCTGAATCACGCGATGGGCTATGATTCCATAAGAGAGGGGCCTAATGGGGATTTGAGGGAGCTCCATGTTCCTAGAGTATTAAGCCATATTCATAAATCATTTTCCCATTTATCTAATTATCCCTTTGACTGACTAAGCCCTCAATCATAAAATGCATGTAATAGGTTGAGTGAGAGATAACATGGGTTGAGCACAATCATTTTGGAAAAGGGTGAGAGCCAAGCAAGCATGGAAGAGAAGAGAGGAAATTTCCAAAACAAGAATAAGTGAGGAAAAACCAGAGTTTAGTGATGGGAAATAGTAGGAATCCATAGTGGGTATTGAAGACATCTTGTTGTAGCTGGTAATTATGTTGAGAATAAGG
>ML804915.1:57242-68345 GCA_009831015.1 Picea engelmannii | reverse complement strand
GGCCTAGTTTCAGAGTTGAGACGATATTGTTCTGAGTTTCCATCCATTTGATCACCCCTTTAAAATCGTAACATTAAACTGATGGGTGTCAGGCTATGCTCCTGCAAGCAATCCAGGAGTGACTTTTGACGCTAACATTTCTGGCGTCGTTGCTAATATTCCACCTAATATTCCTATGGCTGGTGCTAATCCCCCTCCGAACAGAATGGACGCCATAGTCGTTGCTAGATATGCTCCTTTAATCCTACCCCATCCCATGAATCCTCTCCCTGCTGGAGACTATTTGAAATACATGCCCAAGTTCGCGAGAGAAGGAGACATAACTGCAGAAGAGCACTTGGTTGCTTTCTACAGTTATGCAGACAACCTAAACATTGAAAATGAAGATGTCTGGATGAGAGTCTTCGTCCAGAGCCTGGATGGTGAGGTTAGGAAATGATTTAGAGGATTGGCCCCTGGATCTATTGCTGGAATTGAGGCTCTGGATAGTGTTTTCCTGAGACAGTGGGGAGACAGGAAGGATTATATGTATTACATGGCAGAGTTTGGGGCTCTGAAGAAAATGGATGGAGAGTCTGTCTCTGACTTCTCCAAAAGATTCAATAAAATGTATAACAAGATTCCAGCAGAGATTAAACCCTCAGAAGCTTCTGCTCAAATTTCCTATGTTGGTGCATTTGACCATGATTTATGTCTCTTATTAAGAGAAAGAAGAGCCACCTCCTTAGCTCAAATGCAAGATGCAGCTATAGAAGTGGAATCCAAGCTATTAGCAGCTGACAGGCTAAGGAACAAGGCCGACGCAGACAGAAGAAAGGGAAAATCGGAAGCCTCAACTTCCGGCCCATCACTGCCCCACCCTCAAGTAAATGAGCTGACCCAGGTGATGAACTTTCTGAAAGAAGAGATGGAAAGATTGAAGGTGGAAAGGAAGCAGGTAAACAAGGGCCCTCAGAGCGCCGAGAACAAAGGGGGTTTCAGAAGGCCAAATTATATTGCTCCCCCAACTATGCACAGAGAGAAAGGAAGAGACAAGGACGACCAAAGAATTCAGGCTCCCTTTCAGAACCATTTTGTCGCTGATGAAGAAGAAGGGGAAACAGACGAGCCTGAGCCCAAAATCCACTGTTTAGAAGTCACTCCCCCTTTCCCTCATCTGACTCAATCAGCGTACGAGGAATCTCTCATGAACAATCAGCTAAATGAATTGAGCAAGGGAGACAAGGTTAGCGGTGGTCGAAGCAGGTATAACCTGAGATCCGACAAAAAGACAGCAGCACCTGATATTCCTGAGCCGTCCGCTAGAGCAGAGAAGCCTGCTAATGAGGTAGCAGACAGTCACAGAGGTAAGAAAGCCCAACCCCTCTCTCCCATTGTCCAAAATCATGTTCCTGAAATAAGAAATTCCAAAGCTTACATCTTCTTTTAATTTTGAGCATGAGATTCAAAAGATCAGAATCCCTGTGCCCCTCACCGAGCTAATCAAACATGAAGAATTCAAAAAACGCTTCTCTGACCTTTTGAACTCTGAAGCCTCATGCCCTTCCACAGACTTCATAAACCTCGAAGATGAAAAGCCAGCAGTCGTCCTAGGCCCCATGGTAGAAGACATAGATGATTCATCCCCTCCTTTCTACACCTCCCTGAATGTACACGATAAAGTGTTGCACAATTATTTAATGGATTCAGGGGCCTCTCACAACCTCGTGCCCAAAACTGTCATGGAAGAATTAGGACTGGGAGTCACCCGAGCCTATCATGACCTCTATTATTTTGACTCCAGGAGAGTTCAGTGTCTTGGAGTCATCAAGGACCTGGTGGTTTCTTTGTTCCAGCTGCCCATGAAAAGTATGGTCATGGATATTGTGGTAGTTGATGTTCCCCCCAAGTTTGGCATGTTGTTGTCAAGGTCCTGGATTAAGAGACTTGGAGGGACGTTACAGATGGATCTCACATATGCCACCATTCCAGTCTTTGGAGGGGAACATAGGAGATTGTACAGAGAAGCCCAACTAGCCTACATAGTCAGTGACGAAGCGAACCCCACTAATCACCCCATCTTTGCACTTGACACTGACTTAGGGTCTAGTTTGTTACAGGTTACTGAGACTCCTGAGACCCCTTTGCAGATCAGAAAACAACCCATTCCCAATCAGAAGATACCTCCTCCAACCACCTCTGTTTGGAAGATGTCCTTTGATGGAGCTTCTTCTAGTATGGGTGCAGGTGCCGGGATAGTATTCGTGTCCCCTGATCAAGAGACCATCTCTCTGTCATACAGGTGGAATTCGAAGTTACCAACAATGTGGCAAAGTATGATATCTTATCTCACAAACAAAAGATATCTTATCTCACAAACAAGATACTCTTATATACCAATTTAATTTCTAACTTAACCATATTAAATTATTATTATATGATGTAAATAACATATACACAAATTTCGGCATCTTATATGAAAAAAAAAAAAAGTCAATAAATTGAAGATGAACCATGAGTTGAAAAGAAGAAACGGAAACTATAAACGCTCTATTTGTATATCCTTTTATATGTATTGACATATTTACACTGTGTATCACGCATTGCTCTTGCAGTATATTCATTTGTGTATTTGACATATTTACAGTCGGTATATCACGCACTATGCAACCGTCACTTAAACCTACTCCAAACGGGTACCGTCTTTTCTCCACTGTACAAAGCTGCAACTCTCCCATTTGCCTAACCCAATGGAATTCCACCTCCATTGCTCAAAGTGTCTCTGTATCAGATGCCGCGTTCTGCACTCAAAAACCTGTTACATACGGATAAGGATCCTTCACCAAAACCTAAAAGACCAAACGAGGTCTTCCACAAGGTACTATTTTATACATCAACATGAGTATGCCCGATGTAAGGACTCAGGCGGACAACACACTCATAGGGTAGATAGAGAGAATCGAACCTGGGTCTCTACCACAGGCTCAGCCGACTATTAAGCTTTACAACATTATAGAACACGACATCTCATCGTTTGCCGGAAGTCATCCAGTATTTGTCACTTTTACAGTCCACGCCCAAAAAAACTTTGGCTCAATCAAATTAGCTGGGATTGCGCAGTGCATGAGTAGTGATCCATGGATGCTCTGTAGCAAAACGAATAGTTCTCATCAGTATTCCATGAATCTTACACAACCCAACAGCAATTTGAATTGAAGCTGCAATATTCACTATTCAAAGAGAAGAAAAGAGGGAATACCTAGGACTTGGTGGGCGCTGAGTCTCTTGGTGACGTCTCTGCAGACCATCCGGCGTATCAAGTCCTTCGCAGAGTTCGATATCGACAGCCATGGATCACTTGGGAAGCGAAGGCGCCCACATAGGACTGCCTCAAATATCTCCTGCGGTGTGTCTCCCAGAAAAGGGGCAACTCCACTCAGCATTATGTACACAATCACCCCTGCGCTCCACACATCCACTTTCTCACTATAATCCTTCCCTCCCAACACCTCCGGTGCTACGTAATAAGGAGTACCCACGATTCCTTGCATTAATCCTTGCCCTGCACACATTAATCTGAGAATTTCAACCATGGGATTCATCAATCCATACCCACAAATTTCATAGACTTGTATAACAGGGGAAGGGGGCCAGCATAATAAGCATACCTGGAGAGAAGGAAGAGGCCTGCCCAAAGTCTGCAAGCTTGATTTCAGTGAGGAAATTTGAATTATTGGCAAAGAGAATGTTATCAGGTTTTATATCTCGGTGGGCTATTCCCATGGAATGGCAGTAACTGATGGCCTCCATGAGCTTTTGCAGGATGGTGGCGGCCTCCTCTTCTGAGAAGGGAACTGTACTCTTCTTGCTGACAATTCTGTCGAACAGATCTCCTCCTGAACACATCTCCATTACCAGATGGACAAAGTCATCATCCTCATAAACGTCATGAAGGGCAACCACAGTGGGGTGACCTGAGACATACTGCATGATCTTGATTTCACTGTTGAGGCATTCTCTGTCAATTGAATCGTGTAGATCTGCTTTTCTTATCGTCTTGCAGGCGGCCTGTTGCCCACTTCGTTTGTTGAAACATCTTCTGATCACTCCGAATCTGCCTCTGCCGATCACTTCCTCTTGCAATTGATAGTCTTGAAGAAGGGCATCAGTCATTTTTGCTGCTGTTGCTTGTGTGTTCTTGGCTTGCTGGTCTTCTGAATACAAGGTGTGTTCTTGGCTTTCTGGTCTTCTGAATACAAGATAGATGCATAGATTGCCCTAGTTTAGGTCAGGTTAGGTTAGACTATGAAAAGAGCAAACAGGGAATTGTTTGCAAGAATATTCGTTTCATATCAAACGAAACGGTAGGGGAGGATTGAGACCTGATGCTAGTGCCCTACAAATAGGAAGCGGAAGCTTCCAAATAGTTGGAACTTCGAATGTGGGATGAAAGATGGAGAAATCCTATTAGGAGGGTTTATCTGTTATTTCCTTACTCTATGAATATTTTGTGAATATTCCAGAGAAACATAGCCTTCCAGCTCTCTCGATAAAGATGCCTTACTTTATCATTACCCAGTAGACCTGTTAACCAATACAAAATCCAACACTTGGTGTGTACAGGTAGTCTTGAGAAGCCCCAATTTCTATCTTTTGAATTTCTGAAATATGACCTTCCTATCACGTGACCACAGGTGGTCGGTCGGAAAGGTAAGGAATTGGGCGTCACTGTCGGGGGAAGATAATTTTACATGTATTTGGAAGGTTCCATTTGGTATTACGCATGTGGAAGTCGCTGGAACTGGTAAAAAAGTTCCCAATAGAATAACAGCGCCGAGTGTGAAATATTCGTGGGGAATTACGATTGTTGAGATTTGGAGGTTTAAGTAAGCTGATTTTATTCGTTGAAATACTGTGCCGTGAGTACTGGGAAGATAATTTTACATGGAAATTCCATATACTGTCACACATCAGGAAGTCTCTAGAATTGATAAAAAAGTTTCCTGATTAAAAAACAGCACCGACTGTGAAATATTATGTGGAATTAGGATTGTTCTTATAGAGTTGGAAGTCTCTGGAATTGATAAAAAAGTTTCCTAATTAAAAAACAGCACCGACTGAAATATTATGTGGAATTAGGATTTTTTCCAAATTATGTGGAATTAGGATTGTTCTTATAGAGTTGGATGTTTTTAGGAAATTGACTTTATATACATTAGAAATGAAATGAGAGTAAGGTTTTTAGGATATTGAATTTGTGAAAGTTCCTTAAACATTGCAAGGTTTTAAGGAAATTGATTTTGATATACATTTTCAATTCTATTTCTTCATATTTGTGAGGAAATTGATTTGATATATATTTTCAATTTTTTTTTTTTTATGTGTGAATATTATTTGATGTAATAAATGTTAAATGAATTATAAAAAATTATGAAAAATTAATCAGTTACTACTAATATTTATGAATATCAATTATAAATTATATCAATTATAAATTAATAATTTAATTTAAGTAAAACCTACAAAATATAAGTTTAAATTTTAATATTGCTTTTATTTTCAGACATACTTGTCATCATTAATCAAAATATCATTTTCATGAAACTTAAATTACAATTTACAAAAATTATATAATTTTTCTATCTAAAAAATATTATAAAAGAAAAAAAAACCATTATAACATGATTAGCATCATATAAACAATTCTATTTATAAAAAGTAAGAAGGTTGAAAGACCTGCTACATCCAACTTCTTTTTATTTATTTTTTTAATTACTCTCCTTTTATTATATATATATATATATATATATATATATATATATATATATATATATATTCAACTTCTTTTTTTAAGTCTTTTAATATATATATATAATTTTATTGATAAAAAGTTGAAAGGTTAAATATATTTTCAATTCATCTTCTTTTTACACAATTATGAAAAAGAGTTTATCTTCTCTTACAAGACTGTGTATTGTTGTTGAACTTTGGTTTCCTGCATTATAAGTTTATGTATTTTCAATTTATGTAATAAAAGATGGTGTGTTTTTTAATTAATTTCACAATTTCTAATAGTGATAGGAGTTAGAGGTTTGATTAAAGCATCTTCAATTATTGGAATTAGAGTGAATTTTTTATATATTTTTCATTCATCTTCCTTTTACACAATTATGGAAAAGAGTTTCATTTTCTCGTAGAAGGCTGTGCATTGTTGTTGAACTTTGGTTTCCTGCATTATAAGTTTATGTTTTTTCAATTTATGTAATAAAAGATGGTGTGTTTTTTAATCAATTTTACAATTTCTAATAGTGATAGGGGTTAGAAGTTTGACTAAGGCATATTCAAATATTGGAGTTAGAGTGAGTTTTCTATATGTTATGTAGAACATTTTTTTTAATCTTTCTACCTAATTTCATAAAAAAAATATGAAGATTAAGGAGTGTGTTTAAGCCCTACATAGAATACTAACAAATAACCTTCATGCGTTTATTTTTAGAAGCTAGCTTTGACTATTCAAACCATAAAGTTTGGATTGTAAATGACAATTAAAGAGGTGAATATTAACTATGTATAAATGGTATTAATTGGATAAATGTTTGGGTTACCCGAAGAAATTAAATGACATGGGAACCAAAAAGTTATCACCTCATAGTTTAAATATTTTTGAGTTTGATGTAATGTTGGTCTTTTGGCTTTCTAGGATTTGTGTCTTTTGTGGTTATTGGTTGTGTGTGATCCAAAGACCCTATGAGTGGATTTTTGTGAATGTAATAAGGCCTGAGAGAATTGACCATTGATTTAACAAAATTATAGAGGTTGTTGTTGAATGTCTTTTTTGTGATTTTAATTTGATAATAGATTGTGTGTGGAATGTTTGTCTAAATTTAATGCATTTGCATATTTGTTGTATATTGTGAGTGATTACGTTGTGTGATTTTGATTGTAGACCTATGGGTACTACACCAAATGGAATCAAAGTGAGTGATCATATTGTGGAGGATTCATGAGTGGAAGGTCATTCGAATAGAGAGGAACATTGGGTAGAATTGTCCAAGTAGGAGCAAAGGATCCAATGGATGGTGTGGAGGTAGAGAATTAATAGATGAAGAGTTGTTGTAGTGCTAGTCTATAAAAGAGTTGGAGAGATGGTGCAAAGAGGAAGAGGTGGTGGAAGACCTAGAAGACCAAAAGAAGATGATATTGGTGGCCTTACAACAATGGTGAGGACAATGATGGTGAGAATGGATGTTGTGGAAGTTACACAAAGAAAAGTTACTTCCCACACAATGCAAGATGAGACTAGACAATGATTGATCATGAAGAAGAAGTGGATGTTGCAAGAGAAGAACCACAAGAACACATGAAAATTGAAGAAAGAATGATCAAAGCAATTAGAGGTATTGGAGGTAAACCTAGACTTGAAACGTTTATATGTTCTAGAAGTTTAAACCCTAGGGAGTTGATAGATTGGATAGGAGAAATGGAAAAGTATTTTGAATTTGAACAAATTAAGGATCATATGAGGGTTAGGTTTGCATGTACAAGGCCACAAAATCATGCTTCTTTATAGTGGGATAAGTTACAATTGGAAAGGGAGAGTGGACAAAAGAGAGAACCCTAGAATGTAATGGTAACAAAGTCGAAAAGAAAGTTTATTCTTGTAACATTGTGCTTTGAATTTGTTAAGGACATTGCAAATTTCAAACAAATAAATATGATAGTAAAGGAATACAATGATGAGTTTTATAGAGTTTCAATCCAAGTTGCACATAATGAGAAAAGTTTGGGATCTGTAGCTAGTTATGTGATTTGTCTAAGTTATGCCATTCAAGATGATTTTAATGTTTTGAACTTTTATTCAATGGAAAAGGATTATCATGCGGCCTTGCGAATTGAGAATAAATTCTTGATGAAACAACAAACCTGTATAGAGAAGAGAGGTCTAGGCACTGGAATAGGACATCACAAAGAAAAATAGGGTGAAAAAGGTGAAGGAAGTTACAATATTGTGGATTAGCTGAGAAAACATGATGTTTGTAGAGGTATTGGGTCAGTAAGAGGTAGAGGTAGAGGAGGTAATTTTGAAGGCATTTGCTTCAAATGTGGAAGACAAGAGTGTCCAAAATTGCAACATAATGGAAGGAGACAAGGAGAAACATACCATATCCTTGAAGGTAACTCAAAAATTACAGAAGATGAGAGTGTTGAAGTCATAGTAGAGTATGGGGAGAACCTAATGTTCAAGAGAGAGAAGTTGCATCATGAAGATGTCAAAGAACCAGATCAAAGGAGAATCATTTTCAAAACAAAATGTAAGAAAGGAGGTAACATTTCTACTTCAGTAGTTGATGGTGGTAGTACAATCAATATTGTTTCTAATGAGGCCATACAAATGTTGAAATTGAGTTATGTACATGTAACATCCCTAGCCCCAAGCCAGGCCATGCCACTTTAAAATTTCATCTCTGATACCATTAAATTTACAATATTTCATGCATATGATTACAATTATGCAGTCCTAATAGCATATAAACTTAAGCATAATTAAAACAGTAAAAACCATAAAAACCATAACAAGAATAACATAATTAATCACATAGAATTCCATACAAACACATAATAAACACTTATCTTTTGTAAATAAATCACCAACTATGTGCAGACCATAGACTTTCCTCCTAGCCATAGACGTTGTTTATGTTGGCCCTTGACCAGGTTTTGTGGAAACGCTAGTCATGTTTGACCAATTTTGGGACTTTGACAGGCTGGTCGAAGACGAAGCGCCAGGCGAAGCGAAGATCGCAGGATCTCGCCCCATTTTGCGGGATTTTTGGGTTTAGGTATATGTAACGGGTATGGGATGTCGGCCCATGGGTTTACCCATTCTTAGGCCTCTTTTGTAATTTATAAATAAGTAGCTAGGTGTTGTGATAAGTAGTGACTAGATCTAGTAGATCATAGGTATGCGGTGCTAAGTGTTGTATTGTGCTAAGTGCGAGTGATGTAAGTGGTTGGATCTATGTGATTGAGTTAGCTCTGTGCATATTGTGTATTGAGAATTTGCAGGGCTAAGTGCAAATGATTGTAAGAAAGGCTATGTGTTGTGCCAAGCTCGGGGAAGGAGGATCTAGCGAGGTGCACATAGATATTCTGCCCTATGCGGAGTTGGTTTTGTGGCTCTGTGCATGTAAGAGGATTGAAAGAAGATAATAAACAAGACAAAGAGTTGGTGGACGTAGCCCCACGTTGGGGGTGAACCACGTATATCCTGTGTTATGGTTGCTTTGTGTGATTGATGTGATTTATGATTAGTGTTGTCATATTTATGTATGTTAGATGCATATGATATAGTAACTTAGTGTTTAGTAATGTGAATGATTGCTAAAAATGCTCTATTTATATGTGTTAAGTGCTTGGGTGTGTTAGATCTTGTTGAATACTGCGATGTTCTGTAATTAGGGTTTTACCTGCGATGTGAATAAGGGTTAAATGCTAATGAATGTTAACTACTAAGTGCTCTGTTAAGTATTGTAATCACAGATCTGTGTCCCAGCTAGGTTGCAGACACTTGAGTCTTGCAACCACCCCTGCCTCTACCTCGGGTGAGACTTCATCTGCTTCGCAGGTGTTGCCGAAAGGGTCGGTAGTTAGGGTTTTGTTGGTGCGTTGTTGAAGCATTGAACCTTGGGTCTGTCCCTGTGCTAACAAATGGTTTCGTTGTTGGGACCTGAAACTGTGATTGTTGGGAACTAAAGAAAAGAGAAAGCTCAGTGTGTAGATCTGTTGCTATAGTGCACAGTACTCTACTTGACTTGTGAATCTCCTGTTAGAATATAGAAGATGGTGTGCTCATTTTACCATTGACGATACCTTCGTCACCCAACCATAGGTCAAAGCCTCCCTCCAAGCACCTTAACCTTGACCTGAGAATTCCTCCGGAAGCAAACCCTAGGCTAGATAGCCAAACAAAGAGTAGTGCATCAATACCCAAGGATAGCGCATCACAAAAGCTGATTAGATAGTCCCAAACCCTAGCCAAGAGATATTCAAGCCAATACTGAGATCTTGTTGCTGCTCCAACTGCACCAGCTCTTCCTCCAAACCTGCGCACAAGACTGCAACTGCAGTGCGCACCAAACTGCAGAACTGCAATTCTGAGATGATGGAAATGAGAACTGGCGCCCTGTATTTATAGTAATCCTGTCAGTTTTGTTGGGGCCGAATTCTCCTTCTGGGTATGTGTCTGTTTAGTATATTATTATTATTTCTGTCCAACTTCTTCTCTTAGAGGCTAATAGCCTAATATAAATTATCTTCTTGAGCCGACAAGTCTTCTAGGGTTATTAGCCAATTCATTAGGGTTTCTCTTGCTTCCTGGAGTCTTCTATTCTCGTCAGGTTCACACGTGGAGGTAAATACCTCCCACAGCTACCATAATATTAACACTCCCTCCTAGCTAGAGAGGTATTTACAGGAAATGGACTTGAGCAAAAAACATACCATTTACCCGGTAGCATCAATATAGTCATCTAGACTATTTCATGACTAGATCATGAGCATCACCATCACCATCAGTTGCATCATCTCTCGAAACCATACTTCATCTGAGTAGTTAAATATGATGTCGGATAAGTCACTCTCACCATGGAGTGATACAAGAGGAGTAAAAGCTCTGAATTGTTTTTCGTCTGGAAAATCTTTGTTCATCATTCATCTGAATGATCATTATCTCCAATAAATTGTTGATAGTCTTCAAGTCAATTAGAACAAGGATAGAACACACGTGTGTCTATTCATAGTAGTACATAACTACAATCCAGTGGTTCACTACCACATCAAGTAATACATAAGTACTTGATCAACAACGTATGGTTGCAAACAGTGAAACATATTCACCACAATAGTCCTCATCTACTGTCATATAGTCTTCATAACAAACATTTGAGAGCATCCTGCATACAAACAATGTTATGATAAAAAATGTATCATCTGGGCCAATCTTTCACTCACGTCTGTGAGATCTGAAATAATGTCTGCCACCACAGTAGTCTTCATCTGCATAGAAACAATGTTATGATAAAAACTGAATCAACTGGGCCAATCTTTCACTCACGTCTGTGAGAT
>ML804915.1:22550-48008 GCA_009831015.1 Picea engelmannii | reverse complement strand
ATGTATGAGATTCTTGGCCTATGAGCAACTTGATCACTGCTGCGAGTCTTGAGAGTCCCAGCATGGAGATTCTGGACCGGCTACACTGGAGCCCTAGATGGAGAGGGACTTCCTGAGGGACTGCATGGCAGAGAAGGGTGGAAGTCTATTCTCTTGGGTGGTGCAGGCTAGGTAGAAGAGAGATGGGTACTTGTATTTTTGTGAGTGTTGGAGAAGCCTATGAGAGCTTGAGTGCTAATTGTTTTGGGAAGACAAGTAACACTTTGTAACCATCCTTGTGGATTCACAGCCCTGGCTTGGGGGTGACATTGTTGTTGAGACTTGGAACAACAATGTCTACAGTTGGGTGGAACATCCTTGGTCTGCAGCTAGTTGGTGTCTTCGTTTATAAAAGATAAGTTCTCTCCGTTATGGTTTCCTTTGCTTGTGCATTTATTTTCGTTGCGTATCAATTATTATACCTGAGATTGTACCTATAATATGAATGCTTGCTAGTTAACGTTGTGCATGGTATATCGTGCATGTCTTTTATGTTGTGGTATGAATCTTGATCATTTCATGTGTGTATTTCATGCTTCTTTATTAATTAAGTGTTATCATAGTTTCCAAATCCGACAAGAGGTGTGTTCTTGGTGTGGCATGCCCTCCTATGGGAGGCTAGGTATGTTACAATTGGTAACAAAGAAGATTCGTAGTGGCATTTCCCATCCTGTGGGATGTTGGGTATGTTACAATATCATTATCGTTGACTTCATCTTCGTCTGATGAGGAACTGTGTTCTTTAGTGCAAAGGCTTTTCTTGAAAAAATTATTTTTGGTTCTTTTGCCTTTGTATATTTTTTTCCTCTTAGAGTCATATTCTTCATTTCTTTTCTTTTTCTTATGGGGACATCTATTATAAAAATGACCAATACCATCACAATTGAAACAAATCAACTGAATCTTACCTCTATATTTTTCGGTTCCCCTTTTCAACCTTTTGACAAAGTTGGCTACTTCTTCATCGTCTTCTAAGATATTGTTGTTGCTACTATCTGACTTTTCATTTTGATTGCTCTTTTGCTTTGTCTTCTTAGATGATTTGAATGTTACTTCCTCCATAACTAGATTGTGATTCTCTGTTCTCATATAATAAGTTGTGAGTGTCCCATGCAACTCATCCATGGTCAATGTATCTAGATCCTCTCTCTCTTCTAGTGCTGAAATCTTTGAATCAAATCTCATTGGTAGGGATCTCAATACCTTTTTGACATTGACCTGTTCATTTATCTCTTCTCCCATACCTTTGATACTATTTACTACTTCATTAACTCATAGAAAGTAGATTGCTATTTCTTCATCTTCATTCATCTTCAATTGTTCAAACTTTTCTCTGAAAATTTTAAGTTTACCTTCCTTGACTTTATCATCTCCTTCATAAATATTATTTAGTTTGACCTAGATTCCTTTTGTGGAATCTAAGTGCTTAACTTTTGTGTATATTGATTTATTTAAACCATTCATGAGTGCACTTGTGTCTCTTGAATTATTTTCTTCAAGTTTCATTCCATCTTTATTTGTTGGAGGAATGGTTGGTGCTTTGTATCCATCTACAACTGATTTCCAAACATCAAATCCTAGTGTCTGTATGTGTGTCTTCATTCTTATACTCTAGAAAGCATAATATTCCCCATCAAACTGTGGTACCCCAATCTTGGAGTAATCCATGATCTCCTTCCAGTTGTTAAACTATTTTCCTGAAGGAACCTACTCTGATACAAATTGTTGGATTACTAAGAGGGGGGGTGAATTAGTAATAGTGTTTTTTAATCCTTTTTAACCACAATATATATTTATGATCATTTTACCAATATTATTCAACAAGTGCAAAATAAATAAACCATGAACAATGAGCAATCATACACATACGCAGTACACCAATATTTTTTCATGGAAACCCAATGCGAGAGAAAACCACAAAATGTTTTTTCTTATTTGTATTTAAGAAGTAAATTCATTGGAAGCACCATGATCTAGGTGGATATTGGTGGCCACCCACCTCTTCCAACTCGCTCAAAACATTTTTCTGGCAATTTACTATTTTTGGCAGTTTTTCAGGTCCTAAACTTCTAGAGCTGTTTTGAGGCCCTAAACGACGCTTTTTGGGCATCAAACAATTGATGAATATCAATTTGTTCAAAACTATGATATTTGCTATTAGCAGTTGTATTCCTCAAATAGACCTTTCTAACAATGTATCATATGCGTCAAACGAAGATTGTATGCAAAATTTACGACCCCGGGAAGTTGATGTACTGACTTACCCAAACAGGGTCCACATGACTTTTGTCGCTTCATCTCCTAGGGTTAGGTTTTTGGATGTCTAGGGATTTTGACATTCTTGTTTATTGTAAAAAGGTTTTCAAAGCATCATTGTAATTATCTTCTTGCAAATGTGAGTAGCCGTCACATCTCTTCTCAGAGATAAGCTGCCACCATCCTAGCGAGTCTTTCACTCTGTATTTTTACAGTCTCTGTACATTTCTTTTATTAATAGAAATCATGTATTACTGTATCTCTGTGTTTATGGTTGCATCTCTTATACGTTTATGTTATATTATTGGATATCCACGATATCTCTGCACATTTATTTATTATATCTCCACTCTCATTTCATGCCGAAAATAATCTAGATCAGTGGTATCAGAGCAGGCTACTCTTGATCATTTTTCAGTGCATGTCCCCGATGAGGTTCGAGTATAGCAAGTTGGGTATCGATCTTGTCTCTCTTGAAGACAATCGTTCTCGCATGCCCAAGAAACCCTCCACGACAAAAGAAAAGAAAAATGACAGAGCAAACGATCTTATCAATATGTTGCTTGAGAAACTCTCATGTGACAGAGGGACGAAATGATGGAGATTTTTTCCCACATCCTTCAATGCTTGTTGATAGCAACAGGTGCATCTTTATCAAACAACCACTTTGGAAGCACCTCTCCTTTCAAGGTACATGTTAATTTTGATATTCCCATATTTGAAGTTCAGATAGATGTAGATGCCCTAAACAAATGGTTAAATCTGTTAGAAGGTTATTTCTCTATTCATAAATTTTCCAACAGGGAAAATATCACCTTCACACTCCTTAAATCTCTCCCCCATGTCAAACATTGGTGGGAAACTTACTTGGAGCAAAGTTCCATAGAGGAGTCTGGAATATATGGGGTCAAGCCCACTTGGGATTTTTTTGTGGATGCGGTAAAGGAACAGTATTACCCTGTTGGAAACTATGAGGACCAGTACGTGAGATGGACCACACTGCAGCAAGAGAGGGTCCAAGCAATTCCGGAGTTCACCAATATCTTCCACACCTTGCACACCAAGATGGGTATCAAAGACCCTGAACGACATTTGGTTTTGAAATATTGTGGTGCTCTACACAGATACATCCAAACTGAAATGGATTTTCTGGACATCTCATCACTCAATGTTGCTTATCGATATGATGTTAAAATTGAGCAAAAATTTAAGCACCAGAACAACCAAGAGTTTAGGTTTGCAAATATGCAACAACCAAAGTATGATAAAGACAACCCTAACAAACAGTCTCCCAGAAACTAGTCCAAGACAAAGGAAAAGAAGGGTCATGGGAAGACAAAGAAGGACACCGAAAATTTTTGCGATTTCCACAAAAGCCCCTGGCACAACACCGAAGAATGTCACTCAAAAAAATCATTGGTGGCCGAGATCAAAGACAAGGAGCCGAACCCTGATTCAGAATCTGACTCTGAAAATACTGGTAAAAGACAGATCATTGACGCAGACCCCACTGTTATTGTCGCGATCACAACAATTCAACCAGAAGAACCAACAGATCCTGAAGAGGGGGAGCACCTTTTTCATTCACATATGTGGGTGAAGGGGACCCCGTTGCATTTTATTGTTGATAGCAAAAGCCATAAGAACCTCATCTCAACAGAGGTCGTCAAACAATTGGGATTGTCGACAACACCACACCCGCAGCCATACAACATCAGGTGGCTTTGCCAGGGACGAGATATTCGTGTCAGCCAACAGTGTCGATTGCCATATGACATCCAACCCTTCAAGGATGAGGTATTATGTGATGTTTCCCCACTGGATGTCTGTGATGTTCTTTTGGGCCAACCATATATGTGGAAGTGCCATGTTGTTTATGACTCTTGACCCCGCAGTGTCATTGTTTCTTTGGGGGGTCATCTCTATAGAATACCGTAGGTAATTTCGACTATTGTTTCACCTAAACAGTGACACAAGGTAGTATCTCATACTGCAAAATTCAGCTTCTTCACAATCTGTTCAAAAGGGGAACAAAAGGACACTGCAACCACTACAACCTCACCCCAAGCTCCTTCTATCCAACGAAGCAGGTCGACAAGGTTGCAGCAAAGTGAAAATATTCCTTTTGCACACAGTCCTCTCTTGTAGCTCGACTTGTTGAACAGACTCATCCTCAACAGGTTCATGACAACCTTCCACAAATTGAGCAGCGCGACGTCTCCAGCAAGGAAAGCAGCTCATCAAGATTCAGATTCAGCAAACACGTCCCTCTCTCCCCCGGGAACTCAACGCAATGGATACCATTACTTCCTAAGGAGGGAGGATTGATCCAGGTGTATATCGATGGGTACTCACCTCTTCCAACTCGCTCAAAACAATTTTCTAGCAATTTTGGCAATTTACTATTTTTGGCAGTTTTTTCGGGTCCTGAACTTTCAGAGCCGTTTTAAGGCCCTAAACGATGTTTTTGGGCATCAAACGGCTGGTGAACATCAATCCACTCTAAACCATGATATTCATTGTCAATATTTGTATTCCTCGGATAGAACTTTCTAAGGATGTATCATATGCGTCAAACGAAGATCGTATGCAAAAGTTACGACCCCGAGAAGTTGATGTACAAACTTACCCAAACGGGGCCCACATGACTTTTGACACTTCATCTCCTAGGGTTAGGTTTTTGGATGTCTAGGGATTTTGACATTCCTGTTTATTGTAAAAAGGTTTTCAGAGCCTCATTGTAATCATCTTCTTGTGAATGAGAGTAGTCGTCACATCTCTTCTCACAGATAAGCTGTCACCATCCTAGTGAGTCTTTCACTTTGTATTTTTACAGTCTCTGTACATTTCTTTTATTAATAGAAATCATGTATTACTGTATCTCTGTGTTTATGGTTGCATCTTTGATACGTTTCTGTTATATTATTGGATATCCACAATATCTTTGCGCATTTATTTATTATATCTTCACTCTCATTTCGTGCAGAAAATAATTCGGATCACACCAACTTCCCGTGTTCTCTAGTTGCAACTAGAAGGACGCTCCAACCCCCTAGATTCTCAGGCTACACCCCGAGGGAAGCTCCAACTCCCCAATTATGTGGCTCCAACCAGAAGGAGGCTACAACCCCTTATGTTTTCCGGCTACAACCGGAAGGTGGCTACAACCACCTATCCTTGCCCCATCCAACCACCGTAAAGTATAAATTCCAAATTTAGACAACCTGTCACTATCACTGAATCAACTCTATCACTGTAATAAATGTCACTAAAATCCTGTCACAACCCGTACTAATCTTCTTCAAAATTTCTTGCAGATCCACAACCTATCTATTCTGCAACACGCGGATCTCTGCGCCTTTCTCTATTGCAAATCACGAATGTACGCGCCTATGTTTGATACAACTCATGTACTAGAACAAATATATGCTAGTGTCACAAATGATGTCTCTGTCACTCTATCTGTATCACTTTCTCAGTCTCTGTCATTGTTTGATCTCTCTTTATCTGCTCACAAACCAGTTGATCTGATAGAAAAGAATACTCATCCAAGATCCAAGTAGATCTAACACAACAATTCCCTAGGTTCATACATATATCTAATTGATATTGTGTGATATAGGAAACCCTTACATTAACCATGTATCAAACCCTCATTGTTATGCAATCACAACCAATATTGATAACAATATGTCTCAACCATAAACCCCCAACCATACATAAGATATCTCTTAACAATATGCTCAATAAAGTGTACGAAAAACAAACACCCAATACAATAGCAATGTATCCCTATAGACCTATCTTGTACAAAATATACCATACAACCAATAGTCCCTGAAGGGAAAAAGCTCAATCTCCCATGGACATACTCCAAGCATTCACCAAAGACCTACTTAAGACAAATATATAACATACCTTTTGTTACTGTACATAGATTTGTTGTATCTTCACAAATAGACCTTCCTATAGCCTCTTCTCAGCTATGCAACTTGTAATTGATGATAGATATGATCCCTTATCCACTTTTTTGGGGCTACCCGAATTTTCTACCGAACTTGTTCCAAGGGTTGACATCAATGACAACCAACCCAATTAATCAACAACCCTATATTATTGAAGTCATAGATCAGATTTGGGAGGTGACTTGTCCCTGGTTAAATGGCATGCCTTAAGACCTTCGTGAAAGGCTTATTTGACTACACTTTGATTAAATTTATATCGGAATTCTATAATAGGTTGGCTTCCATATCTGTGCCAACTCAATATTTTATTACTAAGCACTCTGAACTAACCTACAAGAATCCAAGTGTTAACAGTGAATACTAGGCCAATATTTTCTTCATAGAACAACCTAAAAATAAGGAAATGTAGTTGTTGATAAAAACTTGAAGACAAGTCAAATGGCTTTGGCCACTCTGCTCACCTGGGAAAATATGTTAAGCACCAGAATTAGAGAGAATTTTAGGCCTTTGTTTGAACTTAGGGGGAGATAGGACAAAGAATGAAAGTGACAAAAATATTTTAAAATAAATATTAAAAAAAGAATGGGAAATAAATTTACAATTTCCTAATTAAAATAAAAATATAAAATGTCATGAATTTTATTTGAAAATTTATAAACATTTATTTTAAATTGTGTCTTGAAAAATATGAAAATTTAGCATTTTCATATGGTATAGTGTATCTATGAAGGGCCTTACATTTCCGACAATTTAGGGAAGAATCCCTTAATTTGTGGTGGGCAGTGGTAAAATCATAAATTTTACCATGGAAAGTTTTATTTCCAAGAAATATAATTTTCTGGAAAGAAACTCAATTAAATAAGTTTCATGTATTTATAAATTTACTCAATTAAATAAGTTTCATGTATTTATAAATTTACTTAATTAAATAAGTTTCACGTGCTTATAAATTTTAATTTTTTTGTTTTCTTAATAAACTCGATTTTTTTTTATTTTCTGGGCAAAGAATGAATTTGTTAATTTACTACTCATATAAATTTATGTTACACAAAGGTCAACTTTATAAGTTTTCGAGAAATATCTATTAATGTATGTTTTCTTGCTTTACTTAATTAATTATGCCTAGTAATAATACTCCTTTCCCTCATCATTTTAATAGTATTAAAACCCCTACATGAGTATCTCATATCAGATGATGGGTAGTATGAGTGGGCGCGTGATATGTAGATATAATATTATAAGTTTGAACTCCCGAGAGCGATAATATCAAATACAACCCTTATATATAAATAATATTAAAATCCCTTTATACCGGAGGGTGATAATATCAAATACAATCTTTATATAATAATATTAAAACCCCTTTATACCGGATTGTGATAATATCAAATACAACCTTTATATATATAAATAATATTAAAACCCCTTTATACCCGAGGGTGATAATATCAAATACAACCTTTATATATATAAATAATATTAAAACCCCTTTATACCCGAGGGTGATAATATCAAATACAACCTTTATATATATAAATAATATTAAAACCCCTTATAGATATATCGTGTATCGAAGAATTGAGAACCCGGGGTATGCTTGGTAAGCGATATAGACTAGGAGCGATATGGAAATACAATTTAATATTAATACACCCCACCGGGTATCTGGAGAATGACATGTGAAGGTGCATATGGAGAATGAGACGTGAAGGTGCATGTAGAGAGTACTAGTGGAGTAGTACATTTATATATTCATTGGTTTTTTCTCTCTCATGATTAGTATTATGTAAAATAAAATTTAACCATTCATCAATATTTAAATAATATGAAATAAATATAATATTTAAATAATATGAAATAAATATATATATATGTAAAAAAATTTAAATAAATAATAATAATTAAATAAATAATAATAATAATAATAAAAATAATTAATAATATAATTTGACATTAAAATTATGTAATTGTAAAGCTAAAATGACATCAATTTATGTTAAAATGATGCATAAATAAAATGATATGACTATTGGAAGATGCTAATATGATGTAAATTTTTTGTATTTCAATGATAATGTGGTATTAATAATCTAAACCACATTGTCGAGATGATGCTAATATGATGCATAAAGATGAAATTGTAACACTATACCCCATTATTATAGTAGTATTAGTATTTCCTTTTTTATATTTGCTTATAAGATGAAATTGTTGTAAATATACCATCCACTTGTAATGTTTGGTTTGTTGAAGCCTATTGTAGATCTGCAAATACAATGTTCTTTCCCATTAGATAGTGCTTCCATTTCTTAACATCTTAAACCAGATCACGAGCTCCTTGTCATATTTTGAGTAGTTCAAGACTTCGTCATGGAACATTTCATAATGATAGCATACTCAATACCTCCTTGCATCAAGCCCACTCCCATATCATATCGACATGCATCCATATCCACTTCAAAGGTATTTTACAAATTCAACAATGAAATAATTTTTTCTTGACTAATCTTTCATTTCATCTCTTCAAATTCCTCCTACTAATTCTTTCCCCACTGGAAACTCTTACCTTTGGCAATTATAGCATGGAGTGGTGAAGCCCGAGATGAAAAGGATACTATAAACTTCAAAGGGTATTATGTTTCTCCCACATATATCCTAGCTTCAATGACATTAATAGGAGTTTTCCACTTGATGATGGAATCCATCTTTGCAATATCAATCTTGAGTTCCCTTCCACCAATCGCATACCCCAAATACACTAACAATACTAGGAAAATTCACATTTCTTAAGGTTTGTCAGCAGTTAAAGTCTTTTCATGTTCTCTAACACCTGCATGAGATGTGAGATATTATCTTCCTAGGCAGAGCTATAAATCAATATATTATCTAAGTACACTATTACAAATGAATCTAGAAAGGGGCACAATACACCATTCATCAAATGCATAAATGTATCTAGTACATTACTTAAACAATAAGGAATTACCAACCATTCATATAGGCCTTTCCTCATCTTGACGGTAGTCTTCTTATTTTACTCGTACTTGGTGGTATCTCAATTTGAGATCCAAATTGGAAAATTACTTGGCATGTTACAATTGATCTATGAAATTGTTGATCATGGGTAGAGGGTATGAGTTCTTGAAGGTGATATTATTCAAATCTCTATAAATGATACACATTGTCTAAGTCCTATCCTTCTTAGTAGTATGATGATAGGTAACTGACAATGTGAGGTGCTTGGTAAAATTATTCCTTGCTCCAATAGTTGCTACAACTGTTTCTTCACTTCATCCGCTTCTAGGATGAATTTTCTATTCAATCCTATGCTTGGAAATGGAGAGTGAGACAACAACTATATCTTGCAATTCACATCCCTCTTAAGTGGTAACCATTTATTCTCTTGGAACAATTCTCTATACACCTACAAAAACATCTCCAACCAATGTTTATACTCTTTAATACATGTAATGTCCCCATTTTGGGACATTATAATTTTACAGAGTGTAATGCCTACCAGAGTAGCCAGATAGGGGTGACAGAGAGTTCGAGAGATATTGAGGGGTTTTATTGTGCCCGAATTGCATCGTTCATCATCAAGATCCATTCCGCACAACTTGGCTTTGGTTCCGTTGCATTCTGACGATTTCCGTAATTTTGAGTTATTATGGGTCATATCTTAATTAAATTCACTAAGAAGGTCATAATGGGCATATTACTTGGAGAAACATATTAGTGTAATAGCTCATCAGAATCTGGAAGAAGAGCACTACAGGATAAGATGATGAGAAGTGACTTTCAGTGGTCGGAGAAGCCATAAGGATGGAAAAATCACTTTTTAGAGGTAAAATGGTTAATTAATTAATTAATTAAGTGATTTAATCAAGGAATAATAAAATAAAGTAAAAGTCACTTGGAGGGAAAAGGTCAACAACGAATTAAGGTTTAAGTAGTGAATTAGGGTTTAGAAAAGCTATAAGAGAAGGGTTAGCGACCTAATTCATCATTATGCAGATTATGACTTGTCATTGAGGAGAAAGGTGCATCTTAGTCGAGATAGTTCAGTGGATTCCAAGAGGAAGACACTAGTTGGATGATTTTGGTGTTGAGAGACACACCCTAGTCACCGGGAAGATCACACAAGTCTTCCATCATTCTTCAACAACAGTTACATAGGGTCCAACAACAAGGGCACACTTATCCAAGGTGAGGGTGCAGCTCTTGAGGAGGTTAAGTAGATCAACTTGCCCCATCCGGGAAGAGTTTAGAGATTCCTCTCTGACCCAGTTGAGAGGAAGGCAAGGCACATCTTTTTCCTGATTCCTCGTCAGATTTCGACGGAGGAATCATCTAGGGCACATTTTCCAGACTTGGAAGTGCGACACTTTTGGTAGACACATTTGGGGTTCCCGAGCGAGCATCAGATCAGATTCAGGGAAACCCTTCCGACCCATTTCCCAGTAGACCAAGGCAATCATTTTGAGATACATCTCAGTCGATTCTGATGGTGGAATCACTAGGACGCATTTTGCTAGAGAGAGAGGGGCACATTCCCCCAGAGGGATCCATCCGGGGTCTAGACCCACCAGCAGAGGGGCCGGTCAGTTACTAGGCCTGAGAGATAGAGCATGGCGCACCATTTGGGACAGTTTCCAGGCCATTCCGAGAGGTATAGCCGCCAGGGTGAACTTTCCAGACTTCCAGTAGTTACAGTACGTGCTGCCATAGTTCAAGCTCATCCATTAATCCCGCAGTGCTTATCTATTATCGGGTATTATCATTTAGTGTGCTTATTACATTCCGGCTAAGATCCTTTTGTCTTTTGATCTAGCCGAGTGATTCATTTTATTCAGTCGCATTCGACCTTTGTACTCCGCAGATATATCATAATATAAAATTTGCAGTCCTTTGTCGCATTTGTTATTTGTATGATCATTTATATGTTGTAAACAATTAATCCTACACAGACATTAGCAACATTTCCTAGACTAGCCAAGTCAGGAACATTATGATGGTATCAGAGCTTTAGTCCTGCTAGCCTGTGACTAAAGTCGATGAGTTCAGTGGGTGACCCAGAAGATAGAGAGGATGTGGGGAGACAGATATGAGAGGCCAGAGGGAACTGGTAAGGCACCCATGGACCCAGAGGCATCCTTCATGCAGGTACTCAACAATTTGGTAGTCAGTCAGCAGACCATGACCCAGTCTTTGGCACAGTTGGTTGATAGATTAGCTATATTGGACACCCTGGGCACACCAGCCCCACATGCAACACAGGGGAACTTGGGGGCAGGAAGTAGACCCCGGACACCTACTCGCACATACACATCTTCGAGTAGGATTCCCATACCATGGTTCCCTAGTTTTCAGAGGGCACCACCACCACCAACACAACAACTATTAGAATAGAGGTTGCCCAGTCAGGCGGAAGACATTGAAGAGTACAAGAGGGAGTATGCAACATTGGGTCGTGACTTCCATCATGACATGACACTGGTCGATTATTGTGGACTCAGGGGAATGAACCATCCCAAAGAACCTCAGAGAGGAGGACAACAACAACAATAGGTGCATAAAATAGATTTCATTTTGACGGATCGTCCAAATGCAGTGTCAGAGATGGGGTACAAAAGCTAGACATGTACTACAAGATCAACCAGATGATCGAGACGAAGGCTAGTGACTCTTGCACATTTGAGGGACAGTTGGGTGGATAGGATGATAGTGTTGGGTATGTGTTATATTCTTTGCATGTGTGTGTGTGGGCGCATCAGATTCAACAACTGCGTCTGATGATCCCTCTAGTAGTGCTCTTTATGCCGTGTGTGCCGAGCTCTTTCCAAGGGGGTGGGGCAGGTATGACCCCCCCTAGTTACGCGCAACGTTCGGGGCAGCGCCTCGAAATTTGTTTTTGGGCGGTTTTTGCTATTTTTAGTGGTTTTCTAAATTAATCCTGGATTAAGGGATTAGGGTTTTGGTATCTACGGAATACCTAAAAACATTGTATATAATGTATGGTGAATGGTGAAATTCGATATAATGAATATAAGAAAGGTTTTCCCAGTTGAGGGTTTCCAGTATAAAATCTCTGTGTACTCTGTGTATGAGCCATTGATTAAATTATGTTTTTCTTAAGAATCTATATGCATTGCTTTACTTCACAAGTTCAAAACTTACATGTGGTATCAGAGCTCATTTTTGGCTTCAAAGGGACGCCTTTTTTGTTGAGGGTTTGGCTCGGTCTTGATAGATCAAGTTTATCTTGGGTCTGTGATAAACCTGGGTTTAGTGGGAGCTTTTGCAGTGGTGATTTGAGTGCAAAAAGAGGAATGACAAGCTCTTCTAGAATTGAGATAGAGAAGTTTAACGGTAAAAACTTTGAGCTATAGAAGCTGAAGATGGAGGACCTTCTTGTAGACAAAGAACAATGGATCGTTGTGGATCCTGGTACACAGCCTACCGGTACACCGTCTACTAACACACCGTCTACTGGTACACAACCTACTAGTACACAAACTACCAGTACACCACCTACTGGTATGTCGAAGGAAGATTGGGAGAAGTTGGACAGAAGAGCAAGGAGTACTATTTGACTCTGCCTGGCAGATTTAGTGTTGTTGAATGTCTCAGGAGAATCTACAGCCAAGGAACTATGGGACAAGTTGGGGAATTTTTTATCACTCAAAGTCCCTGGTAAACAAGTTGTTTCTTCGAAAGAAGCTGTATCATCTTAGGATGGAAGATGGATATTCTGTGACAAAGCATCTAAATGCCTTTAATACTCTGGTAAGTCAACTTGTCTCTGTTAATATTATGATTGCAGAAGAAGATAAGTGTATTACTTTGTTATGTTCTTTGCTAGACTCTTGGGATAATCTGGTTGTAGCAATAGGTAGTACCACTCAATCTACATTGAAGTATGAAGATGTAGTTGCATCCTTGTTATCTGAAGAGATGAGGCGGAAAAGCATGGATGGTCATAGCACAAATGATTTATTTGTAAGAGGTTGTACCCAAGATGGGAATCCTGGTAAGTCTTCGAGGGGGAGATGTAAATATACAGGTAGATCTAAGTCCCCAGGAAAATGTAACACCTTGTTTCCCCCAATATGTAAAAATAAATATACTGGCCAAGTATTGTGGCAAACTCAAAATGTGAATGTGTGATGTAAATAGACCTTGTGAAAAAGGTCGATGAATGTGAATAATATTATGAATATATATATATATATATATTGCAGGACTGCTGAGAGGGGAATATGATGAAAAGAGACCACGATGGCTAGATAAAGGTGGTGGAAGGCACCTGGAATGGTGGCGTTCACTTCCACCGAAAACCAATACCGTATTTGGTCTTCACTGGCCCGGAGAACCAAGAGCGGCTCCCTGGCCCAAAATTAATTACTCCCAGGTTGGTAGGTGGATGGCTCCTCATGCGTAATGAGGGATGGGGGTAAACCGCCCATCCGTGGACCATCCTGACACTTGACCACCGTGAGGGGGATCGTGCCACACGCAACCTCACCGGAAAGGAAAAAGGCAGGAGGTGTGGGCGATCAGGGGGACGCAGGGGAAAGAGGAAGAACTCTGGAGATATGTAGAGTGAGTGATAGCGGAGAAGGGGGAGAGTAACCCTCGTTCTCGGTCACTGGAAAATCGAGACACAGTCTCGTAGCATCGTGGTCTCATCTTGGGGGTGGCTAGTGGTAAATATGTTGGGAGTCGTTGAGCCTATGGTTGGGTGGAAACGAGCACCCCTCTCAGTAGTTGCACTCATTTTTGGTGCTATTTCTGATAAGTGTTTTACATCTTGCACCTTGAAAATTCATATGCTGACATATATGCTCATAGTCTATGCAGTTTTATAAATGGTCTGAGTATAAGACTGCCTGTGTAGTGTTTTGATTATGAAATGGTGGTTGCATGCTTATAATGGAAGGGCCACGTATGGCTTATGTCTATAAATAGATTTATATGTATATACGCACATTGAATCAATTCAGAATTCAAGCCGTTTCTCGGGAGACCTATACCCTTATCCATCTCGGGTGATACCCTGGATAAATCTCCCCATAGAGACACCCTTTTCGATAAGCTCAGAAGAGGTAGCACTTTGTGTGCAAAGACTCTACAGAGGTGCAACAGTCGTAGAATCCATTGAGGATTCGAAGAATAAGTATTGATCAATGGATGAAATCCTATCGGGAGATCTTCGGTCATTCACGACCGTTAGATCGAAGGAATAAATGAGGGCGTGAGATTCCTTAACCCTTTTTCCTTTATCTTCACGAGTAGCGAACAAATCGGGATCGTAGATCCCCAAGGTTTATGAAAGAATCTGGACCGTGAATTCGTGTCCAGATAGCTTAGGAATGACGCAATGGAGAGACAGGTCTGAGCTGTCAGATCTTGGTCTAAACAGCTGACAACCATTGGATCTGTTGAGAATTACATGAGGTTTAAACCTCATGCGAAGAGTAGCAGAGCGAGAGTTCCGAGAAGGAGATTGTATCAGGATATCGGTGTTCGGGAGTTCGGGGATACGGAGGACGAGAGTTCGAGTCCTCGACCTCAGAAATTGCGACAAGGCGAAATAGATCTGAGCCACCCGTCTGCAGAAGGACACGTGTCGCGAGATCCTCCCTATCAGGGATTCGGACATCGGGGGTCAGAAGAGGAAGTCTCTTGACCTTGCGAATGGCAAAGTCGCGAGAGGATCCTGGACCATAGATCCCAGGGACCCATCGGAGCCCTAGAATCCGTTGATCTAATCCTTTACTTAGGCAAAAGAGTGAACTTGAATACGTCCCAAAAGTCCCGAAGACATCGAGACCGTCCATGTTGGAGGACAGGTGGTAGAGATCTATCCATTTCGCATATCGGGGATTCATAAGTTTGAAGGTGGAAGACCTGACTCTTGGAGTCATGAAGCCCTGAGTCGCGAGATCGCGATGTGATCTGGGTTGTTAATCAAAGAGGATAGGTGGCAGAGATCTGTCCATTTCACATATCGGGGATTCGTAAGTTTGAAGGTGGAAGACCTGACTCTTGGAGTCACGAAGTCCCGAGTCGCGAGATTGCAATATGATTCGGGCCGTTGATCAAAGAGGAAGGACAACTGTGGGATCCGGTGTCTCGATACATTGCTTATCGGGGGTTTGTGAGTTCAGAGGTTGAAAGGAATCGTTTACGACCTCCTGAGTAGCGAAGTGCCGAGAGCCGAGCACGAGAGATCACGTGGCATAATTTCCTGGTGGGACCCGCATGATTGATGGGTGGACACGAGTCACCTGGAGAAGGGAATCAACGTTCCATTGACTTCTCGCGTCTCAGGGATTTGCGGGATAAGAGCCTGAGAGCTCAACCCTTGGACTTGCGATGTCCCGAGTAGCGAGAACGCGAGAAGGGTAATAAACATCGCTTCTCGGGGGTTCATGAAGGAGAGGTGCCAAGATTTGACGCTACAACTCACAAAGTGGCGAGTTGCGAGAAGTGTCAAAGAGAAGTCCTGAAGGAATCTGGACCGTCCATCAAGGGAGACGCGTGGTGAGTGGTCAGATTATAGGGAAAGTTCTGAAACCCTGTGGACCGTTGGATCCACACTATCAAGGGCCGTTGATCTCCTTTGGAGGGAAACTTGGGAGACTTCATGGATTTCAAGGATTTGAATGGGAAAGAAAGAAGTCATGCATCACGATTTCCCGAATCACGAAGGGACGGTAAGGTCCTTGCCGATTTAAGTGCGGGGTCACAGAATGTGGTCACGAGGACAAGACCCAAACAAGAATCTTGTACTTGCTAGCCCTTTCAGGTTCAACGCTTCGCTGTGTCGGGGTTTGCAGAGGCGAAAGACTCGACACTCTGGTAGTGCTGAGCCGTAAAGATCGAAAGGACACCATATTTGTTTGGCATGTGGTCCTAACCCATGATCACAGGGAGGTGAATAGGGAAGAACTAGCCTACGCTAGGCCCCCGTAGGACTTTGGGGATTCTATCCCTTGAGGAAAAGCAAAAAATTTATTATGCCGTAGTGGGTGTGTGACAAAAAATCTTTGAGGAAATGCCTCAAGTGTGGTAAAACAGGGCATTATAAGAAATATTGCAAGTCCAAGAAGGTTGAAAAACCAAAGGGATCTGATAGTGCCTCTTCCATAGAGACAAAAACCTCCACTGAAGAAGGAGGTGATGTTTACTTGGCATCTACAGATACACATGCAGACCGTGATGTATGGTTGATCGACTCAGGTGCGTCATACCACATGACTCCTCATAGGGAGTGGTTCTTTGAATATGAAAAATATGATGGTGGTGATTTATTCCTAGGAGATGAATCGACATCAAAAATCATGGGACGTGGAAGGGTTAATTTGCTGCTAAAAGATGGAAGGATTAGAACACTCCTTGGGGTTCTTCACATTCCAAAACTAGCCAGGAGCATAATATTTGTAAGCAAGTTGGATGATGCAGGAGTGAATACTGTATTCGGAAAGAACACTTGCAAGATGGTATGAGGAGCAATGGTGTTGATGAGGGGAGTTCGTTGTGGAACTCTGTACAAGTTGTTGGGAATCACTTATACTAACGGGTGCAACAATTCTGTTGTCCCTAAGAAGAGAAATGAATGAGACAAGATCAATATTGTCCCAAAAAAGAAGACCATGTTGTGGCATCAAAGACTGGGGCATATTGGAGAAAAGGGCCTTTGAACACTACACGGTAAAGGTATGGTTGAAGGTATGGCTAATTGCACTCTGGATTTTAATTTCTGTGAACATTGCATATATGGTAAACAAAATTGAGTAAGATTCCCATCTGGTGCTACAAGAGCAAAGGGGATCTTAGAGTTGATACACAATGATGTGTTTGGACTTGTGCATGTTCCATCACTAGGTAAGTCTGTGTATTATGTTTCATTCATAGATTATTTCTCAAGGAACACATGGATTTATTTTCTTAGAAAGAAATCTAAGGTATTTGATAAATTTAAAGATTTTAAGGCTCTGGTAGAAAATCAGACAGAGAAGAAAATAAAGGTATTGAGAAAAGATAATGGTGGAGAATTCTACGGAAATGAATTCGAAGAATTCTGTAAGAAGTGTGGTATAGCAAGGAAGAAGACTACTCCAAACACTCCTCAATAGAATGGAGTTGCAGAAAGGATAAATAGGACACAGATGGAAAAAACAAGGAGCATGCTCAGCGGTGCCGAGTTAGGACAAGAATTCTGGGCAGAGGCAATGGGTACAACATGTTACCCAGTCAATCGATCACCCTCATCAGCGTTGGATGATAAAACTCCACATGAGGTATGGACTGGAAAGAAACCCTCTCTTCAACATCTTAGAGTGTTTGGTTGTGATGCTTATGTACATGTTCCAAAGGAAAATAGGAGTAAGCTGGATAAAAAGACTGAAAAGTGTATCTTTATTGGTTATAAAGATGGTGTGAAAGGTTAAAATCTTTGGAACCCAGAAACCAATAAGACTGTTTACAGTCGAGACGTTGTTTTCAGAGAGGTAAAAGATGTTTCCAAACAGGAATTCCTACCAAGGCCAGAAGAACCTGAGAAAATAGAGCTAGAGTTGGATGATGCAAAATCTGAATCATCTGAAGAAGATGAAGAAACAGAAGAAGAAGAAGAACCTCATACCCCAGTATTGAGGAGATCAGTGAGAGAAAGAAGGCAACCAGAAAGGTATAGTCCACCTGAATTTTGTTCCAATTTTTCTTTATCTATTACTGATGATGATCCTAGAACTGTCAGGGAAGCAGTGAATTCAAAGGATAGTAAACTATGGAAGAAGGCCATGGTTGAAGAAATGGATGCCTTGGATAAGAATGAGGCATGGGATATAGTTGAGTTTCCAGCTAGAAGAAAATCTGTTGGTAGAAAATGGTTGTTTAAGAATAATTTTAATGCAGAAGGAAAAGTGGAGAAATACAAAGCTCGGCTAGTAGCAAAAGGTTATTCCCAGGTAGAGGGAATTGACTTTGGTGAGATTTTTTCTCCCGTTGCTAAGTTAACTTCTATTAGATTTCTTTTATCTATTGCTGCTACTTTTGATCTTGAAGTGGAACAGATGGATGCGAAGACAACATTCCTACATGGGGATTTGAAAGAAGAAATCTACATGAAGCAGCCGGAAGGCTTTGTAGTGAAGGGAAAGAAAGAGCTAGTCTGTAAGCTAAAGAAGTCACTATATGGTCTGAAGCAATCACCTAGGATGTGGTACCAAAAATTTGATACAGACATCCTTGAATTGGGATTTGTGAGAACCAAGGATGATCACTGTGTATATTCCAAGTAGGTTGGTAATCACTTCATTTATGTAGTGTTGTATGTTGATGACATGTTGTTGGTAGGAAATAACATGGATGTTATCAAGGAGGTGAAATCACAGCTATCCTCCAAATTTGACATGAAGGATCTCGATACTTCTAACTTCATTATGGGAATGGAGATTAAAAGAGATCGTGCAAACAAGAAACTCTGGTTGAATCGGATAAAATTTGTTGAGATGATATTGCAGAGGTATGATATGCATGGAAGTAAACCAGTCAAGGTTCCTATTCCTATAGGTGTAAAGTTATATGCAGATCAATGTCCCAAGACACAGGAAGAAGAAGAGGACATGTCCCATGTTCCATATGCCAATGCAGTTGGTAGTTTGATGTATGCAATGGTCTATACTGGACCGAACATTGCACATGCAGTGGGAGTTTTGGGAAGGTATATGTCAAAACCAGAAAAGGAGCATTGGACAACAGTAAAGAGGGTCTTCAGGTATCTTCGTGGCACTACCAGTTATGGATTATGCTACCAAGGATGACCAGAATTGGCCAGAGTGGTGGACATACATGGATTGTTTGATGTAGACTGGGCTGGAGATCTGGATCACAGAAGATCTACAAGTGGGTATGTGTTTAACCTATTTGGAAGAGAAATCAATTGGATGAGCAAAAGGCAAGTTGTAGTGGCACTCTCAACTACAGAAGCTGAATACATGGCAACCACTCATGCAAGCAAGGAAGCAACATGGTTACAAATATTGTGTTCAGGTATTGGGTTGGTACAACAAGCAGTGAGATTATATTGTGATAGTTAGAGTGCAATCTTCCTAGCAAAGAACCCAGCTTAACATTCGAAGACAAAGCATATTGATGTTCAGTATCACTTTGTGAGAGACATGGTTGAGGAAAGAAGGTGTTGCTGGAAAAGGTTGACACTTTGAAGAATGTTGTAGATTCATTGACAAAGTTCTCTTGGTGTAGAGTAACAATGGGAATTGGTGCCCTGGATTGTTGACTATATAATCCCTTGGACCCCTGGATGCAAAGAAAACAACAAGTGGGAGAATGTTGGGTATGTGTTATATTCTTTGCATGTGTGTGTGTGGGCGTGTCAGATTCGACAACTGCGTCCGATGATCCCTATAGTAGTTCTCTTTGTGTCGTGTGCACCGGGCGCTTTCCTATGCCCACCCTGGTTACGCGCAACGTTCGAGGAAACGCCCCAAATTTTTTTTTTGGGCGGTTTTTGCTATTTTTAGCGATTTTCTAAATTAATCTCGGATTAAGGGATTAGGGTTTTGGCATCTACGGAACACCTAAAAACATTTTATATATTGTATGGTGAATGGTGAAATTCAATATAATGAATATAAGAAAGGTTTTCCTAGTTGAGGGTTTCCGATATAAAATCTCTGTGTACTCTGTGTATGGGCCATTGATTAAATTCTGTTTTGCTTAAGAATATATATGCATTGATTTACTTCACAGGTTTAAAACTTATAGATAACGCATGTCCTTAATCTTCCCCTTCAGGCAATGTTGAGGATTCAACACTTCAACATAGTGGTGACACTTGTGAGGATTCATATGTGTTGGCACTTAGACATGATGAGGTTAGGAGGTTGGATGACCTACCTATGGGTGTAGACATGGCTTCCAGGAAGTCATGTATGGAGGATGATGAGATCCCTATGATGATTGAGCCACATTTTTCATGTTCTCAATCACCTATGCTAGCCACGACATAAGAGGATATCAGTGGCATTCTTGATATGGTAGAGGAGCCTTGTGTGGGGATTGTACACAAGGGACATATGTATCTACAAACCCAGGAGGAGAGGTATGGCTTGGAGATAGTTGACCTTACACATACCTATCAGTATGAGGAGAGTGAGTCACCACTCTTGGAAATTCCATTGATGGATCAGGTTGTGGAGACCGACAACTTGTTGGGACAGTTACTTCCAGGATCGATCTACAGTGATGAGGATGCACTCCTTATTGGACGAGATGACCATAACCTATTTCTGGACATGTATGTATGGGATCTAGGAAAAGATGATATTAGTAGGGTGAGCGCACAGGAGGATACAACTACCCATACAGGATATAGTGCGATTCATATGGGGGTAGCAGTTGGTGATGGTGTGCAACGACATACAGGAGGAATCAGTAGCGTAGTGGACAATGGGCAATTCAATGCATTATATTTTGAGGAGTGTGTTGTTGGGGATTCCATTTTTGACACTAGCAGTAAGGGGCATGAGGTAGAACCTCAGCGGGACTGTGATCAAGAGTCACGACACTGGATGAGACAATTTAGAGTTAGTGAGGACATGATCATGACAACTACTCGATGCATTGATGATACACATGCATTAGTGGCAGGTTATTGTTGAAGGGCCTCAATGGCACATGATATTTTAGATAGGGGACTGACCATTGATGACTTCCATACACTCATGAAGAGAGTGACTGTGATGAGGGTCGACTACCAACAATTATTAATGGATAGAGATTACCTATTGGAGATTGGAAAGATGTATCACAGGGCATTGAGGGAGCAAAAGCTTGAGGTGGGCTGACTCACTCATGAGTTGGTGAGCACATGAGGATTCTTGGAAGGCACACAGACAACCCTTCAGGATTCATAGTCCAGATTAGATGAGCTCCTTGAGGAGACTGGTCAGAGATACACTATATCTATCTTGATAGAGAGTCAAATATGTTCCTCAGTTACATTGCTGGAGGATATCCGGGTGTCACAGGGGCCACCATTCATGGGTAGTTCTGAGACAATCGGTCATACACATACACATGAGGATTCCAGAGAGAGGGGCAATTACAAGGAAAATTTCATTTGTGTTCCAAGATTGGTTGATATCCACACAAAGGTTGATCTAGAAGTACACCTTGGACATATGATGATGAGATATATGTACAGTGGGATTCATGGGGACGCATTGGATGGAAAGGAGGAGACACACTTAGTGGATCATGGAGATTCCCCTCCCTTGTAGCAACACATAGTTATGGGATATCACCTTCACAATAGAAGCAACTATCTGAGTGATGATGGAGGGAGAGTGATTAACCAATAGTTTGTGGAGTTATCTACTATTGTACTTGATAGTTAGATTTTAGGCGATTATTCACCATGAGTGCTAGTGGATGAGCTTTTGGTCCAATCCTAGGGATTGACCAAAGAATATGATACTTTCCAGTCCCATAGTTGGTTGCAGATATTTATGATAGCCTTTCCCGACACTTTTATCATTGAAAACAACACAGGGGGAGCTAGACAGTGGCAGGGGACATGGGGAGTTGGTAGGCTAAGAACACCTGATAGGAGTGTCTTGATTGCATACAATAGGATATGGGTGGATCATCATGGGTAGACAATTGAGGTCCTAGGCACGATGGAGAGTATCCTAGGCCATAGGACAGATGATATCTTAGAGGTTGCTACATATTCAGACTCTCATTGGGATGAGGGTGGAGGGATTTCGACAGTTACTAGTAGGGCACATCAACAGTTAGTGGGGATTGGAAGTGATGAACTTCCAAATTTGACATGGGATCCGAGAGTCCATTGGGTCGATAGTTTGTTTCATATTATGAGGATCCATGCGTGGAGGGTCCAATATGGATACTTTGAGTAGACAGTCATGATCATAGTAGAGAAACATCGACATAATGGTCCATGTTAAAGACTAGCATGGGACCCTGGGATTATAGGGCCAAGCATTTCATTGATTGATGGAGACATGCAGAGGTTTGCATGGGGGAGTCACTTTGATTTTCCATTGAGTTTCAGTATTGGGGAGAGCACGTCACTGGATGGTGATTCGTTGAGGTCTTGTAGTACCTCACTATGGCAGCACCATGTTCAGTCGGTGGGGGTTGTGCTAAGTTTGGTATGGTTTGGTAGGATAGACCTATTTTGGGTTGAGGCCATGTGTTATTTGCAGGAGACTCATGGTGTTGATATGTTACAGGACTATACTCCATAGGGAATTACGGTTCACATTCTGATATGGGATCCAGGGATTGGAGTGCTTGGTAGTTCAACATTGGATGGAGTTGATTTTTGAGTAGAGTGATTGCTCGGGGAGTTGACTGAGATTCTTTGTCCATTAACCATTCTACTCATCAGGAGCATGTGGGTGTCATGTGTGGTGAGCAATTGGAGAGACCACATCTTGAGGGAAATCTACCTTGTGTCACACAGGTGGATATGGGACCCCGGTATCATATCTAGTTGGATTCAGTTATTGCTTGAGGACAAGAAATATTCCTGCAGGGAGGACTCTAATGTCCCCATTTTGGGACATTATAATTTTACAGAGTGCTATGCCTACCAGAGTAGCCAGATAGGGGTGACAGAGAGTTCGAGAGATATTGAGGGGTTTTATTTGGCCCGGCTTGCATTGTTCATCATCAAGATCCATTCCGCACAACTTGGCTTTGGTTCTGTTGCATTCCGACAATTTCCGTAATTTTGACTTATTATGGGTCATATCTTAATTAAATTCACTAAGAAGGTCATAATGGGCATATTACTTGGAGAAACCTCTTAGTGTAATAGCTCATCAGAATTGGGAAGAAGAGCACTATAGGATAAGATGATGAGAAGTGATTTTCAGTGGCCGAAGAAGCCATAAGGATGGATAAATAACTTTTTAGAGGTAAAATGGTTAATTAATTAATTAATTAAGTGATTTAATCAAGGAATAAGAAAATAAAGTAAAAGTCACTTGGAGGGAAAAGGTCAACAATGAATTAGGGTTTCAATAGTGAATTAGGGTTTCAACAACGAATTAGGGTTTAGAAAATCTATAAGAGACTTAAAAATGCTCAAAAATCGGATCCAGAAGCCTGATAGGGCTTAAAAATGCTCAAAAATGAAAGTGCTCGAAATTTGACGAAACTAGTGCCATTGCGTCTGTATCGTCTTCCTGATTCCGGCCATATATTTACTTAATCAAACGGGCTTCGTATGCGAAAGATATTGCGTTCTGTCCGAAAACCCAAACATGCAAAAAAAAGGGGATGACTGTACAGTCCGTACAGTGCCACGTGGCATGCTGACTGTACAGGCCGTACGACCATACAGATGACATGGCAACCCCTGGAGACGACACGTGGTAGGCCAATGTGGCGTACGGGCAAACAACTGGACCAATCTATGGGTGACACGTGTCACCACTGTAAGGGTGACATGTGGCAGGGGATGACATCAGCAGGTGACCGAGCAAGTACGGTGGCAGGATGACGTGGCAGGCACGTGGACGAGTCAACGATTGACACTTGGCAGATTTTGGTTGGTTGTTGATGTGCCACGTGGCCCAGTCATGGGCTGCTATGTGGAACCCTGTGGTTGGTTCATCGGTTATGTAAAATTTTGTGGTTTCGCCGAGGGTTGAACCCGCGACCTCCCCTCCGGGCTATTGATTGGCAGGGCTGGGCTAACCGCCCGCCCCACGGGTGATTCTTAATAGTTATATGGAACATATTTTATTTGAGTTTGTTCAAATTTTTCATCGGCGGGGGAAAGGGCCCGGGCTTAGCCCCAACCCACGGTTCAACAAACGTACCACATGACCATATACGCGGGGTTAAAACTATGTGAAAGTCGGATAGGGCCTAGCCCTTGGACCTCGCGCTGGTATGTAACCAATGCCATGTGACCCGGGAGCCTATCTACATTTTTGGGTACGCGGTTATAACAGTTAGCCCGTGGTCCTACGCCCATGCTGATGACCAGGAGCCAGCAAGGGGGGGCCAGCGCACGACCAGTGGAGCGCATGGCCACATGGACGCTCCTCCATATGACCAGGGGCACGCTTTTGGGGGCTGTGCCCTATTATTCATTCAAAAGTGTTTTTTTTTTGTTAAGTTTGGGATTTTCAATAATATTATGCCTATTTTTAATTGATTTTCTCCATTTTTGGGAGATATTGGGCATTTTTGGAGCCCAAATTTTGGGAGGAAGTTGGGGATGGATAACCAACTTCAGATCTATATAAACTAGGTCTGTTTGAGGCCATGGAAGGACAAAAACAGAATATTTATGCTGAAGGGAAGCCAAGCCAAAGCCATTTTTATGCAGGGAAGCTATTGAGGAGCAGACGCTTGCGGGTCATTTCTGGGAGCTCCAGATGTCTGTTTTGCGTGCCGTTTTCTTTGTAGGGTTCTAGAGATCTGGACAAACAAGACCAGATTAGTCTTGTAGCCAATTGGCACTTCTGCGATGTACTTTTGATCTTTTGAACAGAAATAAAGAAGCCTCCCCCACAGAGACAAAGGCCCGGAGATGTAGGCAAAGTTGTGCCGAACTCCGTTATCAATTCTCGTGTTATGGTTTGTTGTCTGTTATTTCCTTTCAGATTTGCATATGTGTATATGGCTGTCATAATTCCTCTCTTTTCCTCATTCTTTCATTAAGTTTCTCAAATGGTTAATTAACGCATGCAAAATTAAAACTCAACCATAGTCATTAAAAGATCCTACAGATCAAGTGGTATCAGAGCTAGTTGACGTTTGGATTTGAGTTTTGCATGTTAACCAGGGAAAAACTACAGCATGGTGAAGGCGAGCTTGTTGCAGAGAATCCATTAATTGGATTGAGAAAGAGAGCTTCTCACAGTGAGAAGATGGCATTGGAAGAAGGGATTTCTCAAGATGAGAAAGAGTTCCGGAAAACATTCCTTGCTATGTCAGAGATGGTGAAAGTTTTGTACGAAGATTACTTGGAACGGAAAAAACCAGTTTTGGGTGAATCTTCAAAGGGAAAAAGTGAAGAGGAAGAGGACCATCCTCAGATTCCTCCTTCACCTCCATCAACACCTCCTTCTTCTCCTTCTTCTTCAAGTTCAAGTTCTAAATCTAATGGAAAGAAAAATGT